>MU134411.1:197078-251483 GCA_015039355.1 Ramaria rubella | reverse complement strand
CAAGGCGGTTCTGAAAGTCCATATAACAGATGCAAACTCCAAGGTTTAAAATCACACGTTAAACAGGTCCTGATTAACGCAGGCATTAACCGCTAACCCTTGCCCATACCACCTGATTAACACCTGTCTCCCTAGGCCTCTGTGGCTTCAGGCTGCGACTTTTGTGCACGGTCTATTATATGAAAATCAAAGACCACTTTCCAAAGTACATTTCGCTCCAAGAACCAGACCACTCCAATATGTTTCTGTCATCCACTCGCTCTTCCAACACAATGACAGTCCAACTCTTGCTCTGCCACGCAATAATTATAGTGGTGCATTAGAGGCTGTAATATCACGTCAGAGTGGCTTGCAAAAGTCGTTCCGATATACCGAATATACCGAGACAATAGATATCCACCAGCCGAGACACCGAGACACTCGTTTCTTAATTCCGAATTGTTAACCCGAGACTAAAAGCTAACTACCGCGTCGACAATTTCACGCGTCTTCTAATACTCATTTGGTTAGTTGTGTTTTGTTTGTCAGAGCATCGTCCTTGCAAAACTGTCAACAACACGCGCACAAACACTTGCACAGAGCGTATTGTGTCAGCAGTGACTCACCACACACCATTTCAATGCTTACATAATCAGTCCGACACTGGCCCCTTCCTGCATGGTGACCACTGTGATTCTGCCAAAATTCACACCAAAAACAGCCATTTCCTTGTGATTACACACATCTCCACCCAAATCAAAAGCGACATTCCATTTCGATACACTGTCCCCTTCTAATTATCCAAAAATCATCTCCAATTTCAAAGTTCATCTCCAATTTGAAAAATCATCTCCCGCAAAAACCAAAACAGTCGGTTTGCTCTTCGTCAGACACCTCTGCACCCAAACCGAAAGCACTGTTCTTTTTCAATACACGCTCCTCTTCTAATTATCCAATTATCATCTCCGATTTCAATTATCATCTCTCTCAATAATCATCTCATATGAGATGATTTTTGTCTGTCAGGCCCTGATAGAATCAAAGATAACATTAGGCACAACACACTTTGTTACACACACAGAGGTGTCCTCCCACCTTGAAAGTCTCGGGAACCACCTACGCAGCAATCCACATGTCCAAGGAAACGCGCAAAGGTTCATTTCCACCTCAGAAAGTCCATTGAACATCCAAATGTCCGTTTCATGCTTCGAACGTGGACAGTAATTTCAAAAGTCTACACACCAGCCAGAAAGTCCATCCTACAGTCTGTGCATCACTTGACAGTCCAAGGCAATTACAAAAAGTCCATGTCAAATTCAGAAGGTCCAAGGAATGAGCAAAAGTCCGTTTCCAACTCAGAAAGTCTAACTGCCAATGAGAAAGCACTCTGTTGGAATCAAAAGTCCATTTGAAACTTAGAAAGTCCCCAAAAAGTCCATGGATCACTTTGAAAAGACAGGGAACAAGAAACGGTTCACATTCAACTTGGAAAGTCCATTATGCAACAGAAAGCGCAAATACAACACAGAAAGTCCATGGAATACACAAACATCCTTTGAAAAGTCCGTTTTAGCCTCAGAAAGTCCGCATCTTGTACAGAAAGTCCACTGAACGAGCAAAAGTCCAAATCCAAATCAGAAAGGCCATCAATAAGTCCAAGCAGTATGCAAAAGTCCACAGACAATTGAAAAAGTCCCTTTCCAACTCACAGAGTCCATTCCACATGTAAAAGGCCATCGGCAATCTGGAAAGTCCACGTACCATCCACAAAGTCTACTGAAGTTGTGAAAGTCCACTTCAAAATTCCACAGAATAACCAAAAGTCCAGATCCGACTCAGAAAGTCCGCGTCTGGATTAGAAAAGCCCACAACAAATTCAAATCTTGCTCTCCCACTACGAAAACCTCACGGACCAAGCGTCAATCCACCCCCGATCCAGAAAGTCCATAGATCAATCAGAAAGTCCAATGTTGTTTTGCACTTGTTAATCGGGGCCTCATTAACTCAGGCATCACTTACTTAGTCCACGGAACACTCAAAAGTCCACAAAACATTTAGAAAGTCCACAGAAAACTCAAAAGTCCACAGAATATTCAGAAAGTCTGTGGAATACCCAAAAGTCCGTCTCACACGCTAGAAAGTCCGCAAAGCATTCAGAAAGTCCGTTGAATACTCAAAAGTCCATGGCAAACTCAGAAAGTCCATGGAACACTCAAAAGTCCACAGAACATTCACGGAATACTCAAAAGTTCGTACCACACACAGAAAGTCCATGGAATACCAAAAAGTCCATACCATGCACAGAAAGTCCACCAAGTACTCAAAAGTCCGCAAAACATTCGGAAAGTCCAATGAATACACTCCCAAGTCCACAGAATACTCCAAAGTCCACACAACAGTGAGAAAGTCCATGGAATACTGCAAAGTCCATAAAACATCCAGAAAGTACATGGAACACTCAAAAGTCCACCAATCATTCAAAAAAGTCTGTTGAGCGCTCAAACGTCCACCGAACATGCAAGGAATACTCATAAGTCCGTACCACACACAGAAAGTCCATGGAATACCCAAAAGTCCATGTCACACACTACAAAGTCCACACCACACTCAAAAGTCCGCAATGTATCCTCCAAAGCTCACTCAAAAAGCCATAGAATGAGACAAACACCAGGTGAGTGTATTCAGAACAGCAAGGCGGTTCTGAAAGTCCATATAACAGATGCAAACTCCAAGGTTTAAAATCACACGTTAAACAGGTCCTGATTAACGCAGGCATTAAGGCAGCATAGACATGGGGCAAGTATGAACAGGTGGCAGGGGTGAGTTCTGCGGGTTCGAATCGCAAGTCGGCTGCTTCCATCTCTTCTCGTGCAAGCTTCTCTCAGAAATGTTGAAACCGTGTACCTCGATGCGGATAATCTCGACCCGTCTACAAGGGCGACGACGGAGGAGTCACTGAGTTGCCACAGACATCGACATTGGCGGGGTTGCTCAAGCCTGCTCGCCACGATGGTTGGTTCAAGGGCTATCCACCACAGATACCTCATCCCAGCGCAATCCACGACGTGCACGCTTCATATCATGATCTCTCTGCGTCTTCATTCTCATGTTCTGGCCGCACATGCCACAAACACGATCAAGCTCTGGCGAATTAGAAACAATTCCACTCACAGGACGCCATCATGATATCCATCCCCAAGACACATCACTATACCATTGACACTGCCCCCATTGCGCCTATATGAAGAAGCCACAGCAGTGCCAGATGGTTGAACCTGTGGAACACAATTATTACTCTGACGGGCTTCTTGATGTCAACCCTAAAGACAAACACCCCATCTTTCAACTTATCAAATGCGCAGAGATGCAGTGGAAACGCAAACTTCAGAGGCAAAACAAAACGTTGATGGAAGCTGTTGCAGAGTATCAGAGGTGATATAAGCGTTCGCGGCATAAAGGCTTTGAAATCTGATGCATGTGCTATTTCTTAGCCCGTTCTTCTTGTGCTAATGTATCCATAGATGGGATTATGTAAAGTTCCATAAAGTCAAGCTTGTAGATGAATACTACTCTAAACGTAATCACTTTCAACCTTTCTGAGGCATCTCGCCTTTTGCCCTTCTTGCAGCCCAAACCAAGTGGGAAGCCAAGCCTGACATCCCCTGTGCCACGCACGTCATGCTTTTCAATGCTACCATTCCAGGCTTGAGCATCAACCAACTTGCGCTCCTTTCCGAGGTGCAGGAATGCCTCCGTTTTGCGCAACGTTTACGATTGACGACGGGCCCCTTAATTTCATGAGCTGGGAGTTGAAGCGTCGCGCGACATGGAAAAGGGAAGCGGGAGGTGTGTGGGTGGTGGGCACGGCGCAGGGGTGTGAGCGGGGTGGTGTGTGGGTGACAGGAGGCGGCGGAGGGTGGTGAAAGGCGGCGGGGGGTGTGTGGGTGGCGGGGATGGCGGCGGGAGGCGTGCAGCAGCGAGGGGGTGGCATGGGCATCGTCGGGCAGAGGCACCGGGAGTAGGATTTAGTCAGTCCATATTTTCGTCAATAGAGGCCACTTACTGTGTTTCTCTCAGATTTTAGAGCCGCTGGCAGTCTCTACCACCTTGAATCTTGAATCTCTGTTTCAATGGAGGGCGAATCGGTGGGCATGTAGCAGACATCTATCTCGCATGCATGCCCTCTGAATCAGCCTCCACATAAGTCTATTTCCAATCTTCGTGCCATGTATGTAGTATGTACTTAGCTTAAGTCCAGTTACTCCAGTATAGCGGCCAACACTGCAAACCATTAACTTCCCTTCCTTCCGTCTCTTTCTCAACCTCGCAACTAGCCCATACACTGCACGCTTTGTAGGTCCATTCTATTTTGGCTTATCCGTGCAAGTTCACTTACCGGCGATTGTACGTTCAAAGCTATGCTGCCGGTTGCTGACCCCTTTCTTCACACTCCTCCATCCACATCCTCGATGTCAGGGCATTGACACTGCATAGAACTTTCCGACTCCCCCTCATTCACATGACTGTGCGGTCGGTTGTCCCGTTGAGACTGTTCGACGTTGGCAGCCATCGTATGTTCATTTTTCATCCTTTAATCTTCATTTGATTCACCTTCTCCCAGAATCCTGGACTGCCAGCGAGCTAGCCCCACCTAAGGTTGTGTTCTTCAGGGGAACGGCTTGATGGCTGTGTAGCGTCCACATCTAAGCCGTCTGTACGTAGTCATACTAAGAATGATCGTAAGTCCATTTTTTATTCGTAATTTTGTAATTTAACTCACCATTCTTGAAAAGTTTGAAGCCATCGCCAGGCCAGCCCCCCTCATGAATAGAAATTTGATGCATGTTCGGGAGACGTCTCAATGGCTGCTTTACGGCCGTATGTATCTGATCTTCACGAAGTGGCACAATGAATCTTTGTGAGTCTATTTTTACAACAAGCATGAACCTTCCATGTTGCCTCCAGGGACGTCCCAACGGTCGATAAGCAACCGTCTGGATCTCATCTGCACATAGCTGGTTGAGGAATCAATGTAAGGTCGTTTTGTCTTCCAAAATATCATAGTTTTGTTTGCCTTGTTTCGAAAGTCTGGGTCTTCTGCAGAATATCCCCACCTCTCCTGGATTAAGACTTCGATGTTCTTTCCGGTGTCGTCCTGAAGGTCGCGTAGCGACCGTTTCTGTTCTATCGACACGTGGCCAAGCCCATCTCAACGTAAGACCATTTACATTCTACTTTTCATTCATTTACTCGCCTTAGCTCAAGTCTACAGCCACGACAGTTTGCGGCACCCCCCACATTTGAAACTAATGCTCTCACTCCAACTTAGACTACACATCTTGTAAGTTCTCTTGTTTTTCTTCATGTACGTTTACTTATGTGGAGCTGTAGACACTACGCTTCATCCCAACCCCTCACACACTCCTTCCTGTTTTCCGTACCGTCCCATTTATTCTGACAACTCACTCAAACTGCAAACAATGCCCTGGGACTTTTGCCCCAAGCTTTGACTGCCATACCTCTGTTCCAAATGAACGAGTGGGCAGGCCGTGTAGGGGTCTCGTATGCGGGTTCAGTTGGGGTCGTACCTGTTTGAAGGATGGTATCTAATCGTATCCCCAGCCCTGGTGCATATTTGTTTTGTTTCTATTTTCGTGCAGGCTGACCTTTGGATTCTTCGTTCTGTGACGGATGTGCCTCCGGTCAGCATTGTCGACTCGGACCATCCTAGCTATGGAGTGGGGTAAGCACAAGTAACTAACCCTCCGCAATCCGTCACTTACCTCATTGTAGTCAATGTTGATGCCCTCGAATCTAAGTCACGTAGGCAGGACGCTTTGCATGTAAGTCAGACATTTTAATTACCTGTACGTCACTTACCCCCTATCCCAAACCGCCATCGATTCCTCATCCCCATTCCAACTTCAACAGTTTTCCTGGCAACATCTAACCATGTAAGATTGTTGGGTTCAGGCTATCAAACGTTTGAACGTAAGTTCATTATTCATCTTGAATATTCGGTCACTTTGAAGACGAGAACACTTGAGAAGAGTACGCGACCAGAACGAATATGAAGCGATGCGAAGATAGGAACGGAAGCACATGCATGTTATGCATGGCATGGTGGGAAAGCAAGAGCAGGAGAATGAGCGGACGAAAACTGATGGAACACAAATACGGAAAGACAAAGTAGAGAACAAGAAGCACCGATGGAGTATGAGTACGCTTTGTAGTCATGATCGGGGTTAGAAATATAGTGCGTAGATGGTACGATTGAAGTCCGGGTGGTAGGAAAAGATACGAGTCGAGTGAGATCGATGGTGGGGGCGATGGTAATGACAGCGAAATCTACAATGAAGACGACCAGCAACACAGACTCTACAGCCCACGTTAGCACACACGCACAATAGAATCGCACCAACAAACTCACAGTGCACCTCAGTACTCTAACCTTCTCCCTCGCCCCACTCGCGCTCTCTCTTCACCCCTGTCCCTATCCCCACCCTCCAAACTTCTCTCCTTGCGCTCTCTCACTGATCCCCATACTCCCACCCCTCTGCGGACACCAATGCCTGCCTAAACTCTCTCAATGGATACGGATACGACGAGTGCTGCACATGCGAGGAGAGATGTGGGGAATCAATGTGTGGATGGGGCGAGGCAGGATGTGGTTCTCAGGGTGCAACTGGGTGTGCAGGCTCTGGGTGTGGGAGAGATGGGGGCCCATGTCGGATACGGGGCTCACATGGAGTTGCTTGGAATGTGTGTTGTCAGGAACTGAGACCGTGCGGGATGTGCAGTTAAAGGCTTCAGATGCACAAAAGCATCGTCCTTCTTAGCAAGCTTTTTGACAGGTTTTTTGTTCTTGCTTCATCTGTGGTCGGATCTCAGTAGCCTTACAAAGATTTAAATAATCCACTAACTTGTGAGGTCATCAACGGAAATCTATTTGTGTTCAATTTGCTTGGCATGGTCACCGTCGTGGGCATCTGTAAGAACGAAAATGAACACTACGAGCTAGCAGCACGCGTGACACATAGCATTCACACCAACTCGACCGACGCAAGGCTACTGCCCATTTTCGCTGTACTTAAATCTTGTAGTTCGTGTGCGCCTTGATGCCGTCTGGGATCGCCTCAGATCTTCAGAACTGAGGAAACATCACCATTGAAGTTTGCGTTCTGGGTCGTCAAGCCTGTCAAGTTCATCATGGTCGGTGAGTCACAGTCAACCAATATTTTTGATCCGCACGCTAATGTGTACACACAGCGGTGGCATTCTCCACTTGACACGCAAAATGTGCCAGTCCCGCTTCCAGCCCATCCTATCCGCATCTCCAACTGCTCCATCTCGTCCACATCCGCGCCATCTACAAGTCCCCACCATCATTGGCAGCATGGTCTGTACCAGTCCTTTATCTGCCGAATGGTTCAAAGTTGTTATGAGTCTTCCACTCTCCCCTTCAAAAAGATAGACAATGCCGTGATCACTTCCCCCAACAATAATTTGGGAGTCTTCCACAAAGGTCACTTGTTTTGGTACTCTTTTCTTGAGAATCCCAGTTGGTAAAGTGTGAATATGAGCTCCATTATCCAATTGGTGGATGTCAAAACCATCGGTTACATTGTCGACAATGAATTGGTTATACTTGACACTTATATTGGCATGGCTGCTGCAAGACTATCAGTGACAAAGTGTTTGAGTATGGCAACCTACTCACATCATTTTGCCTGTATCTTTACTGGAAAATATCTTCCCATTGTACCCATGCAGTTTGTGCCTGTCACATAGTTAATTGTGATCCTAAACAAACACCTGGCCCCTGCCCATTGACCATTGTACATTCCAAACACATAGACATCTTGGGCCATGTTGTCAACAAAACCCAAGGATTTAGGCACAGTGCTGTCAAACTGCACAGAAAATAGTGGGCACAGTCCTTTGTGTGAGTCAAAATTTCAAACTTGTACAATACTATCTCTTGTACCGATTGCGATGCATCCGGATGTGTTGTTACACATTATACACATGATTTCAACACCTTTTCCAATTCAGTTACTCCACACTTCTTTGAAGTTTCCCTGCACCAAACTTGAGGATGTGATGTTGAGGCCAACAAAGCCATGTACCTCCCTCAACGTCTGGCTGAAATATATACTCAAAATCCTAAGCCTGTACTATAGCACAGCATCTCTCAAGTAAGGTCTTGTGGCACCCACATCATGAAACTGACTTGTCCATGCACTCCACACTGTGGACATGGGAATCCAAGCTGTGCTAAGGTTGTCATATCCCATAGTTGCACCCCATCTGAGCCTCCCCAGGTCACATTAGCACCACTGATCTATCCTGAAACTTGAAGGAAGAACCTACCACTGCTTGTGAGCAATTTGCCATTCTTTGCAACAGCAAGTACATGGATAGTGTAAGGGGAACCCCTCATATTCTTTCTTTTATTCTCCTTCTCCTATTCCCCTCTCTTATTTATGTTCACCTCTTCTGTCCCCATCTCCCTTTTATCTCTCTTTTCTCCCTGTTGTTTCTATCTAATATTCCCCTTTCCTTCCCCCCCCTCCTCCTTCCTACTCACTTCTACCACTGGCACTTCTATTTGCGATTTAAGTGCCTGGTGACATGTTCAAGTTGGAACCTACCTGGGCTACGTCATAGGTCACGTGACTTCCGTTTTAAGCACCCAGAATGTTCAGTCAGTTTGGAGACTTTCTTTAATTAGTAGTCGCCTCGGCAGTGGGAGTCCTTAGGCTTTTCTCTTTGGATTCCCATCTGCCAGGTATGTATCCTTGCCTGTAGCCTTCCTTGAACTTATATACTTTGGATTACCATCTGCCAGGCTCTAGTGTGATATTCCACTAGCCCCAGAGGTTGCCCTTATAGATAGCATCAGTGTGGCCTTTCATGTGTCCAAGAAGACACTACTCATGTGAATGAAGTAGGTTATTTGTGAAAATAGCCATGCAGATAATTACATGGGTTCTGTGTTTTTCACTTCCTCAGCCTGACAGTGTATTTATTTGCAAGCATAGTAGTGTGCCAAGTGTTAATGTGAGACAACAAGGAATTGATATTATAAGAAAGAAAACTGGGCACTGCCATCTCTTTTTGTGAAGATTGTGGGAATTTGCAGGGTAAGCGGCAGTGTGCACCAAACAGTTCATAAAGGTGCTCTGGTTGCCCACCGGTCTCTTTCTGTATTCAAGACATCATGGTTTAATTCTCTAAACCAGTATCAGCCTTTTTTGAACCAGGTTCCCCCTCACCACCACTTCCATTGCTCACGTCTCAAACAGAACTTTTCTATCACATGTCTTGCCCATCCACCGTAGCGCATGAAGAGCTGGACCCGATGCACAAAAAGATGCCCTCTAACACACTGTCTGGTGGATTGGGTGTGGAGGGTGGTGTCAATCGCAATAAGAGGAATCCTCATTGAGAACAGATTTGATCAAATTGCACCTTAAATACACTTCAGTTTTTTCTAGACGGCTGGAGCAGAAGATGGCAGCAGAATATCTTCACAAATAAAGATGTCAGATGTATTTAGTGATTTGCATTGAGGCTTGTAAACAATGTTGGTGAAGAAGATGGCTGTCAGAAAACACAGGACTTGCAAATGATGTCAGTGGTAGTTCTGCCTTGCACTGATTACTATATGAAGATTGATTATGTGTGATGCATCAAATGGGTCCTACTATCTAGGTAGATAGAGATGCCCCTTATCAGAACTTGAGTTGACATCAAATCTGCCCCATCTGTCTCCCTAATCTGATATAACCTAAATAATGGGGCAAAGGACTTCGTCCTTTTTGCCTCACGGCATTTGCAAACCTGAAATTAATTCTTAGAAGAATATAATGGCTGAACATTGTGAAAACTACCTGCTGATGACCCAATCTGCTACAATAGTGTCTCACACCCTCATATTGACCAACTCGTTTCGTTGACCAACTCTCATCAGCAGGATGTCTCCACGGAAGGCCATTCCATTAGTGGGATGTACTGCCTGGTTTACCAGCAGGCAGCAGTGACATTTGAAGAAAATGTGGAAGTGATAGGTATGTTGACCCTTGACAACATACATGAGGCAGTCATGTATGTATGGCTGAACCACGGCCCCTTCTAATATGCTCTCAAAAGGATAGCATCTGCGACTGGAATTGCTGCTGCTGCGCATGGGCACATGTATCTGCCAAGGTCTAAGATCCTTTGCTGAGTATATGTGTGACCACAGTATGACTTCATACATCTACAACTAGTGCACAAGCAAGTAGAGTGATTCCTAGGCCAAACACACCTCTCAGGAAGGTAGAATAAGAGTCCGGCTGTTTACCATATCTGTGGTGCATAGTGAGTGACAGAAGTGGGCAATGGGAGGGGGAGATATTGTCAAGATTAATTTCTCTTCACTGTCAGCCTTGCATCTCTTGAGCATAAGCTTGACAATTACTCACTGACACATTCAATAAATCTATTCCAAAACAATATTTGGTACCCCAACCTAGTAGGTAGTCAGAGTTCCACATGCCTGAAGGCTTTTTGTCTTCAACCTCTATCATGATGTGATCTGAATCCAAACAAAAACCCCCAATGCTCCATCCCCATATCAGAATCCGAAACACTCCTTTGCTCCTTGACCTCATACGATCACGGCACAGGACTGCAACACGCTCTTCCCAAGCACCAGATCCCTTAAGTAATACTCCAGTATCCCCATGTCTGCCCCCATGCTTTGATCACCACCTCCAACTGCCCCTTTTCCACCTCTCCCCATCACACTGGAGGCAAACAACAATTTTGTGAGTCAGAGAATCTTTCAGAAAGTCTTCAGAATCTGCCATGTTTCCTGAAGATTTTCTGGGGACAGAAAAGTGCGAAAAAACCTATGGTTTTTAGAGAGTTTTCTGTCCCCAGAAAAACTTCTTCTAGCCCCACAAAACTATACAAGAAATACTTGCCAAAAATCATGATTTTCTGATGATTTTCTGAGTCGAAGAAACTTGGAGAATATTGTGGATTTCCACAAGTTTTTCTGCAACCAGGAAAGCTTGGGAAAATCTTGCAGAAAATCATGGTTATTTAACAGTTTTCTGATCAAGGAAACTTAATAAATGAGTTTTTTGAACCAGGAAATTGTTAGGAATCAGAAAACTGTTAAATAACCATGGTTTTCTACAAGATTTTCTGAGAATTTTCACAAGCTTTCCTGGTTGCAGAAGAACCTGTGGAAATCCACAATGTTCTCTAAGTTTCTTGGACTCAGAAAATCATCAGAAAATCATTATTTTTGGCAAGTATTTCTTGTATAGTTTTCTGGGGCTAGAAGAAGTTTTTCTGGGGACTCATCCACTCCCACATTCCAAATACCGATACATAGGTTTTTTAGCACTTTTCTGTCCCCAGAAAATCTTCAGGAAACATGGCAGATTCTGAAGATTTTCCCAAAGATTTTCTGACTCAGAAAATTGTTGTTTGCCTCCAGTGTCACACCTTTTCCCACTACCCCAACGGCAGATGAACATCGCGAGAGGGAACACCCCTTGGGGGATATTGCTATGCAGCTTTGGGTCACACACAACATTATGCACAACCTTGAGGATGAGCTTCTACTTGGCGGTGTGGCCTCAAGCTTGAAGTGCTCACAGTAAGTAACCAATAAATGTGTTCTATTCTTTTTACCAACTGATCCTTAGCTTGAGGGAGATTCTATTCCCCCATTTTCCCTAGTCACTGCAATCATATCAGCTGCAACCATCGTGAGATTTTTTTGTGCCTGGGTTGACTTGGGAGCAAACTCAGCTTCTTTGTGCCAAAACAAGGGCAGTTGAGAATAGTTTACATGAGGTTTTTGCCAAGGTCACTTATAGTGATCTTAAAGAGTGTGCATTAAATCCAAATGTAGAATATAAAAGTTACTATGCACATGTAATGGATGATGTAGTGTTGAAATGAAAGCATTGTTTATTGTCATATTGAAAGCATAATAAGTACATATCCAAGTTAAATCTGACAATTAGTAAGCCATAGTGAAGTTTATAAGAGCAGTGGTACATGTATACACATAGCCTTGGTATCAACCCAAACAATTTAATTCTCTCCTACTGAAGCATGAATGCACCCAGAGAAGGTCCTCTTATCCCTTGTTCATGTTCTGCAGTGCGCTGATGCCTAGGCAACCACAATGCCCATAGATCTGCCACTTTGGGGATCAGACGATGGAGGAGAATACACCAATATGGATACAATGGAAGCAGAGTTAACTGTAGATTCCATTTTGACCGGTGATGTTCCTATGAGTGTCGATGAAACCCAAGCGAGCAGCAAACAAGCTCTGGAGAATGCAACAATAGGTTCATTTTGGGGGAAGCATGCGAAATTCACTCATCACTTACAATAGGAACATCAACCCTCAATCAAATGACAGGTTGTGGAGGCGAGCCATTCATCAAAGCTTCCCAAACAACTCCACTTGAAGAAATCACACTCTAGCACTAGAATCGAAAAACTAAGAAAAACAGCAGTGGATCAAGCCATGGTGTGTACCTTTCTAGGTTCCATTCTGATCCTCAAGCTTGTTTTTCATAGATGCTGAAGATTTTTCACTACGTGATCACAACAAAAAATGATGCTCCAAATGTATGAAGAATGTATGCAAGCAGTGTTCCAACAGCAGGCCAATATCCACAAAGTGGAACTGCAGGACAGAATGCGCGCCAAAGAGGCTCAGGAATATGCTCATTATGAAGATGTAGGAAATGCTTGCAATGACGAACACAAGTTTTGTGAATATGCTGACATCAAGCGTGCTAATGCTGCTAACAGGTGCAAGAATTGGATGTTTCTAATGTGAAATTAGAACTTCAGAAACTTCAAGCTCTGAAGGAAGACAAGATGGCTGTGATTGTTCAAAAGCGAGTTTGTGCAACTCAAACACATGCCTCCGTGGGATCACCTTCAGAGGTTAGAGATGAGATAGAGCAAGATAGTTCCAGTCAGCCCCAAAAGACAGTGCAGCCATTGTTTGCTACCTTGATGAAGCGTAAGAGGTATTATCAGGGAATCGTGAGACGAACAGTATTGGTGGCACATGAAGCATATGTGTATAGGTGCCAGTCCATGAACCTTTCTTTGTCTACAGGAGACCAAACAGCCTGGGTCACCAAGTGATGATCCCAGATGATCTATGGATGGCAAGGCCAGAGATGAGTCCCCTTATCAAAATGAAGGAGAAGCTAGGTTGTCAAAATTGATCCAGGAAATTTTGAGGATCGTTTTGGCAAATTCACAGACCCCCAACAAGAACCAAGGATGACAAGGCTGTAGGAAGCCAATTGATGAAGCCTTAATAGCTGAGAAAAAAGAAGAATCAACCGCAATACAATTGCAATACTTGGTAAGAAGGAGGATCAACTTTAAACATGAGATAAACTTACAAATTCGAAGGCAATTGTACAGTGGATTTTCAAAGGTACACTCGATCTTACTCAGGATGGGGACATAGTTCACCATGAAAATATTCCACCACTGGTTGCAAAACAATTCCAAACCGACCATAAAAATGGACCCAACTTGGATGAATTACATCTGGATATGCACTGGAGGCATGTGAGAATTTTTTGACCCAGAAAACCCTATGTAAAATCTTCAGAAATGGTTGAATATGCCAATGATTTATCTGGATAGGAAAACTGTGCAAAAACAGAATGTTTGCCAGTGATTTTCTGATCCCAGGAAACTTTGATAAGATCACTTAGAATAGACTGAGAAAATTGAGAGGGAAAAAAGGGAAAAAAGTGAAAAACAAGGGAAAAGATGGGAAAAGCTGTTTTCCCATGGTTTTCCTCTCAATTTTTGCAAGTTATTCTGATTGAACTTATTAATGTTTCCTGGTATCAGAAAATCATTGGCAAAGATTCAGTTTTCAAACAATTTTCCTATCTGGACAAATCATTGGCATCTTCAACCATTTCTGAAGATTTTCCATAGGGTTGTCTGGGTCAGAAAATTTTTCCATGCCTCCAGTGATGAAGGGTAGCCTCACTTCTGAATGGAATGTGAAGGCGATCAGCCTCTTGGTGGAATGCTTAGAAGCAAAACACTTGGCATTCAATTTGCCAGAGAGGTCACAAGCCCATAAGATTGATTTGATCAAAGAAAAGATCAAATGTTTGAGAGTGGCTTGGAAGGATTTCCAGCCCAAAACCACTGATACGGGGGAGCGGGAATCTCCTGAAGCTTTGGAGACTAGACTCCTCACTAAACATGTCACGGCCGGCCAGGAAGCACGACAGTCCACTAGGCAATGAAATGTAAGTCACTCCTCCGTTGAAATGCAAACATCCACAATTGTCATTTGGTAGAAGTACAAGTGCCAGCTGCACATTATCACACAGATCATCGTGCTGAAGAGTGCTGATTCAGAGAGCAACTTGTTCATCTGGAAATGGCTCCAGAGACTTGTGTGGCTGCTGGGCATGGATGGAAAAGTGGCAAGGAGGGAGATCTTGAAGATGTGCTTCAAGTTAAAACCTTCCCATGGCGCCGCGATTTAGAAAAAGAGTTGGCAGTTATCGATCGACAATGAATGGAGGACACCAATATATTCTCTTCTCAAGGATCAAAGCCCACTAGAGGAATTTGAAGTGCAGCTAATGTGAACACCTGATGTGAGGCTCTGTGTGGATGGCCACATATATCTATGACAATACTTGGTACAAGAGCAAACCAGCAATTCATCATGAAACTACACTGAAGCCATCCAAAGAGAATTTCTCATAGATCACTCTAATGATTGGCAAGTTGACATGGTGAGATTGGTAAGGTATGCTGTTGTAGCATGACTTGTTTTTAGATGTGCATACCCAGCAGCTAGGAATAATAGAGTGATATTGTGAGTTCTTCTGGGTACGCCTGAAATCACCATAAGTACATGCAGGCTAAGAAGAACGTGTCTGGGGTTGATACCACCAGAGAAACTGATGCATCTGGAGCAGGTGACCAA
The DNA here is from genome assembly GCA_015039355.1 of Ramaria rubella. NCBI lineage: Eukaryota > Fungi > Basidiomycota > Agaricomycetes > Gomphales > Gomphaceae > Ramaria > Ramaria rubella. The sequence continues at coordinate 236,488 of MU134411.1, read as the reverse complement.
CCATGCTGGAAGTTGATTTGGACGAAGGTCCAGAACAGAAGATAAGGACTCTGAGGTTGATACCACAGAGTCAAGGATCCATTGCCCGAGGTTGTGATTTGCTGATGAAGGTTGAGAAGTGAGCGGGAGACCAGCATGGATCTGCTGATGAAGTACAAAACAGGAGATAAACCAGACTAAAAAAAGAGCAGTCCCCGAGGTTGATACCACAGGAGCTGAGACAAGATTTGCTGATGAAGGTTGAGGAGTGAGCAGGCAACCAGTGTGGATGTGCTGATGAAGGTTGGGAAGTGAGCAGGCAACCAACATGGATCTGCTGATTAAATCCAGAATAGGAGATAAACCAGACTGAAAAAAAAGAGCAGTCCCTGAGGTTGGTACCACAGGAACTGAGACGAACAGAGTTGATACCTTGGGGATGAAGAGATTGATACGTTAGGGGACAAAGAAGGGGAGGATCATCCCCAAGGTTGATACCTCATGGATGAAGAAGGGGAGGGTCATCTCTGAGTTTATACCTCGGAGATGAAGAAGAAAAAAGTCCCCAAGGTTGATACCCCAGGGGACGAAGGTCGTCCCAGTGGTTCATACTGCAAGGATGATGAGGAGGAGGGACTTTGAAATCCCGGACAGATCCAGGCTGAGGTGCTGGTTATGGGCAAAGGTGCTAATTAGTAAGGCACTAATTGATGCCATTAACACATCTTATCACAGTCACACAACTTTCTCTCAACCACCACTTCGCCACGGGTCCTCAACCCCAGCAAACAATTACTTCCCTCTCTTCCCTCTTGCCATGGGTCTCAACCCCAATGAACAATTCTTCCTTCTCTTCCCTCTCGCCATGGGTCTCAACCCCAATGAACAACGCTTCCTTCTCTTCCCTTGCCACAGGTCTCAACCCAAGTGAATTTCTCCCCTCTCACTCTAATCTCTCTGTGAACTTCTGAGCTCAATGTTGGTATCAAATTCTTGTGAATACCCTGTCATGTCAAAAGCATTCATCACTCAAGACAGTCTGGTCTTGGTCTCTCCACAAAGGCATGCGCTTCCCTCAAAAATTCCACCATACACCCAGTCTCCTCCTGATTATTGGCATCCAAAGGACTCTTTTGTTCCTGGTTGGTCACTCACTCAATGCACATCCTTTCTTAGGATATGTGACTCTGTCACATCAATTCCATCATCCAATGTTTCAATGCTTATCTTACACATTTCGCACTGTCCCCGTCCAATGTCATCAACAGTTTTGGGTTTTAGCCCCAATGTTTTAGTGGAATGGTCTCATTTGGAAAAACCATTGGTGCAATTTGCGACGGGTCTGGTGCATGAGTCATGGCATTTCATGCCCTTGGATTTTGATATTTGTCTGTTACCTTCACAGTTCAACTGGAACTTTGCCTTAGAGAATGAACAGTATGCGGGCAGCTGGATGATGAAGTGCATCGCATCCTTTCTCCCACTGATGGCCACCTGCTCCTTTGCAATTTTATCAAACACCACCCCCCAACTAGCTCATCAATGAGCCAGCTTGGTACAGGGTGTTAAATGAAAAATATAGGATTCATCCAGAATGGCTTAACAGCATATGCAACTCACCGATAACCAATCTCAAAGTGCAGCATGTTGGCATGTTTGTTGATGTCGCAAATTGCCAATGGCTCTCACAAATACTGTCACTCATTCATGCAAATGTTCCCACATAGCTATGTTATGGTACGAAAGATGACATACGGTCTGCAAAACATGCTGTGGCCACCAAGTATTGCCCCACCCCTGATGATATCAGGGATGTGTTGTGGAGCAGGCCTATCCCGAGCTTGCAATTTTTACCTGAGGATTCCTCACAGGGAGCCTCCTCATTGTCCTTCCCACCCTGTCCCCAAGAGAGTCGTCAATGTCAAGGTGAGACCTGGAGAGTTTTTAGAATGCAGGGACTGAGAAAACGCATATGTATTGCTAAGGAGACCACGTCAGAGAAGCAACAACAAGAGGCACACAAAAAAATGATTAAAGTCATAACATACCCTTGAGTAAGAAGGGTACCATGGTATATCACTGGGTTCCGATTGACGAGCACCATATCCATACCTGGATCACAAGGAACTACCTTGACAAGCACTGGGATCAATATACCAAAACCCAGCGAATATTTGATGGTTATTGCAATGAATAGGACCTCTGCACTGAATTCGATCCAGACACAGAACTAGAGTCCTATGATGATGGTGACCTATGGGGCACCAATGAAGAGATCGATGAGATGTATGGAGATGATCTGTATTATGGTGTGAGGAATAATGGGGGAAAGAGTGCCCCAAAATCCACCCCCATCATGGATCTTTGTGCCAACAATGCTGTACACCTTTATCATGAGGATTTGACAGGCATTTATGGCAATGGCAAGGACATATTTTCCTCTTTGGAGTGTTTCAATCCAGAGGACATACTGCACTACCATTATGGTTTTGTTTTGGGAGATCCCTTGTACATCGAACCCTTGAAGACTGAAATCAAGTGGGAAGTTTTACAAAAAATCCTGGGTAACACAAAGGCTCCTAGATCTTCCAAGCTAAACTTTCCAATCACCAATTTTTGGCATCAATTCCTTCACACAGAACATGATGCACTGCCTCAGATATCAGAGGCACTTTGGGACCTTAATCCTGGAAGCCCACATTATCTGAGGACTACCTTGGAGGACAATCCCGTGCTTAACATCAGTGTAACAAAAGAAACACTTGACTCCACAGTGTTGTGTGTGGCCTCAATATAGGATATTGGACATCGTCGTGTGAGGTATGGTTTCAGATTCAATTGGAGGAGATTCGCCAAGGTAGTGATGGATGCAGTTCAGTCCAAAGAGATTCAATCTAGTTCAGTTCCGGTTGAGTTCAATGAACTGAACCAGGACATGGACCAAACTGTGAGCAGGGTCTGGTCAAAATCCCCGGATTGGCTCGGATCAATCTAGAACTGGTTCTGAACTGGTTCAATATCTGGTGTTTGCTGGATCACTTGTGATGAGTCACAACAGCGACCAACCACCGCCACCACCACCACACCACCACCGTCGACAGCCCCACAACACCACCACCACCACACCTGCTGCCATCCTCGCCAGCGCATGCGCATGCGCACCCTGCACACCCGTACCCGCATCCCCACCACCTTTGTCGCACCCACACATCTATTTAGTTGCACCGACATGTATTTAATGTTTAGACTAGCTAAATAAAATTTATATTATTTTTGACGTTTGAACCGGTTCAGAACCAGCTCAGAGCCAGTTCTGAACTGATGTGAGAGCTGAACTGATTGTGAACTGAACTGTGAGCTGGTAATCAGCAAATCATCAGTTCAGTTCATGAACTGACCTGAACAGCAATGAACTGTGTCCATCACTACGCCGAGGTAAAGCTGTCCTGAGGAATGGTGCAGGTTGGAGGAATGCCTTGAAGTTCCAGAGGCCACACTCTCACTGATTGAAGCACAGTAACAGGTGTTGACAAGCATGATACTCGACAGGCCTACTACTCTATAAAAGACGCTCACTGCACACGTGCCTACCTGCATCATCTTTTGCCAGACCATCATCTGCTGTGCTATCTCCAGTGTGCAAGATACCTCATCTCCACATTCATTCTATTCTTCATCAATTCTATTTTCAATATGCCATCCAGCATTGCCACCACAATCTCACATGATTCTTTCCAGATGGTCGTCAAGCCAGACATACACATTGGACCACAGACCACAGATTGAACTTCCTAATCCACTCTCTCACCTTGATGCTCATTTATCCAGTCCTCCTCCACATGTCACATATTGTCAGTACTATCCTCTTTACATTGAATCTCCTGAAGGCCCATTCCGAATATTCCCCTCCTATCCTCCTTATCCGTTCACGATTGCATATGGGTATTCAATCAAACCTTCCATGCTCCCTTCCACATCATCAGTTTTGATCCAAAATACAAACCAGTAAATGGTTGGCATTGTATCGTACTCAGGAACTATTGGGATATCAAAGAGTTCAGACCAGGAACAGAGATTTGCTATGGTTATGTGCCTAAGGACTTCATCAAGAAGGACTCGTCTTCGTTCTCTCTCTGGAGGAAATTCATATCCAAGTGTGATTGGTTCACATGTTTCTGAATCATCATCAAGTCAAGTGACACTCTTACTCATCCTCGGGGATATTTGACAATCAACTGGAATCCTATTGGATGGCTATGACTCATTTTCTTCACATGACTCACTTGCTTCTTGGCTGTACTTCTATTTCCAATTGTTCCACATGGTCTATTGTCTGTGACTCACTTCTATTCTATTTTTGGCTTCTATTTCCAATTCACTGCCAGATTTATATTCATTTCTTCGACCACCTGACTCATTTCTCCATTCTATTACAAACCACCTTCCTGTTTTGGTTTTCTGCCTCTCACCGTTAGTCATTTTTCCTGTCTGCTGTCGACGACATCGTTGTATGGCATACTTGCATTGTTTGTTGTTCTGCTCATGTATATAAGGCCTGTTTCGCCTTAGTGTACCCCAAAAAAATTTTTCACCTCTTTCAGTTGGATTCACTCATCTAAGTCTCAAGTCTAAGTCTTCTAAGTCTACTACTACTACTACTTCTTCTATGTCTACATCAAGGCCAGCTTTGTCACATGACATTTGCTGTTGTATCTCATCTATGCTTATGTCAGCATATTACATCATCATCTTCATAACTGCTACATCCTCATCTTCATCTTCGTTCTACCTTTGTTGCTGCTGATAGTGAAGCACACTGAGCTGAACACCAGTGTAAGTAGCCATGCAACGACGACACTGCTACCCACTGTCTTTTGGATCCATTTCCGAAAGTAAACCGACAGTGTGCCATGAGTGCCTACTTTGACAGTCTCCCATTGTAGTTTACATGTTTTTTTTTTTTCATACCTGTACACAATGTTGTGCGGTGATCAGGCGACCAATCTGTGATGATCACCCATTGATCGCCCATTGATCGGGGGATTGCTTTAAAGGTAGAATATAACTTCAAGTTCAATATTTGGTTTCACCCTATATTTGAAGACTAATTTTCATTTGAAATTCAAAGGTTTGCGGAAATTTGTGTTGCAATTTGAAATTGTGATGAAGATTTCCCAGTGAGAAAAAACTTGGAATATAATCCTAAGTTTTACAGCAATTTTTACTTGAAACTGTGACTAACATTGTAATTAAGTCTGTATTTGATATTTAATATGTCATTTAGATTATTGCAAGATGGAAATGAAAACTTAAAATACAAACTAATGTTCTATGAACATTGTAAACTTCAAGTTTAAGATTGCTTTAAATATATAATTAAACTTGAAATACAGTTTACACATTTAAATTGTAATTCAAACTGAGTTTAAATATGAGTTCACAGTCGATTGTTACGACTTGGCTAAGTTGCTTATCTTAACAGCGCGGAAGCAGCTGGAAATGGTAAGTCAGCATCTAAGTCCCCTGATACTCCGTAATTGTGAATACTCAAGTTTTATCCTTGACATGCGCTATGTACTTAATGCAAAAGCCATTATTATAGATCAATGACGGTGCGTGACAACAGTGCTACAAGGTAGGTTGCGAAGCATCCATCACAAAACTTGAGAGTTCAAGTTGTTCCTTATCTGTAGGTGTCTTCTTGTGAAGAGGAGGTCACTGAGAGCCATTAGGGCAAAGTAGATTTACATGATGATCTATTGTGGGTTCACCTGCAATAGATGAAGACAAGGAGGTGAGAGGAAGCTGACTGATCAGAGCTGTAACTCAACTGCGAGTGTGACACATTAGAACCTCTGACAAGTAAGTTTGACTTCAAGCCCTGTCTGGTTATTTTTTTCTTCTTTCTATTTCATCTTTGAGCTCAATAATCTGCCATGTCCAGAAACGGACTGTTCAAGCACACGATACAAAGCTTCAGGCTGCCCCTATTAATAAGCAGCTTGTTGGACTACAATGATTAATTTAAAAATTGCAAAATGCTGACTTCCCTGACTTAGGGCTACTTTACAACACTTGTGCAGCAACTCCTCCATGACCTTTCTTTTACATCGAGGACTCTGGGGATGACGCGAAGACTGTGTCGGGGCGCCGTAGATCGGATCGGGACTCAGCCGAGTCGTAATAATCGACTGATACCTGTTTAAATATTGAAATCCCCGCTGTGTGTATTCCCGCGGAAGCGATCACATACACACACCTTCTCTTCTGTCTGCCGAGAGAATCTAGAAAACCTTGTCGAACTCACCACGGAAATGCACATATAAACCCTGCCTCGACCTCCAGTCTGCCAGACGGTCTGGTCATCGCCATCCCCCACCTCCACTCTTCTCCCCATGACTGCCGCGGACATCAACAACAGTCTTCCCTTGGACAAGGCTGAGGTCATCGCCTTCTTCCTCGAGAGTCTTCTCTATGGTCTGCCCGCCCGTCCGCCGTCCTCGTCCGCGCTAACCCCCTCCCAGGTCTCTCTGCGCTTCTCTTCGTGATCACTATTTGGGTCCTCATCTACCACCGCAAGAGTGAAAACCTCAACAAGCGGCTTGTCGCCACGTCTACTCTGATGATGATCTTCGGTACGATTGTGAGTTTTTCATATACGCCCCAAACGGTCGTTTCTCACTCTCATTTAGCATCTGGCCGTTGATCTTGAGCGGATACTCGAGGGCTTCATCAACCAGCGCGATGCGCCAGGTGGGCCCATCGGCTACTTCGCCAAGCTCTTCGAGTGGTCCCACGTATTCAAAACCGCCATATTCGCCATTCAAACAGTCTTGGCCGACAGTTTTGCAACCTACCGTTGTTATGTCGTCTGGAACCGTCTCTGGGCCGTTGCTATTCCTGCGATGTCGGTCGCCGCCACTTTAGGTGCGCACATAGCCACTGTTTGCACGCATACATTTAACGATATTCTTCAGTTACTGGTATTGGTGTTGTGTACGAGTGTGCAATTCTTCGTGAAGGCCAAAGTGTCTTCGCGTCAGCCCTCAACGGTTGGATCACTGCCTTCTTCGCCCTCACCCTCGCTACCAACGTTTGTTGCACCTGTGCGTGCACATATACTTCTCTTTTTCTCACATGAAACGCTGACTTGATTTACAGCTCTGATTGCTATTCGCATCTGGGTCACCACTCGCAAAGTTGCGCGCTTCTCCGGCCAGCAGACCCTCCTCCCTGTCGTTATCGTTGTCGTCGAGTCTGGCGCCATCTACTCCATATCCTGCATCACCCTCCTTACCGTCTACTTACTCGGCAGTAACGCACAGTACCCGGCCCTCGATGGGGTAAGTGCTGGGATCTCCACTACCTTAGCTGTATCTAACCATTCATTTGTAGATGTTCCCCATTATCAGTATTGTATTCAACCTCATCATCGTTCGCATTGCCATAGGGTACGTTTCAAGTTACATACATCATCATTTACTCACCCTCACCCTCCACAGAATCGCACATGGCGGCGCATCCAGCGTGCAAACGACCCAAAATCCGCCTTCGGGCGTTGTGGACGGAGCTCGCTCCTACAATGGGCACAATAAGCAATACCCTATGAAGCCCCTGGCCGTCACCGTCACCCAGCTCGTGCATGAAGAGACCGACGCGGATTCCACGCCTGTCAAAGAGCATGACGCCGTGTCCTTCACGGATGATTCGGGAATGACAACTCGCTTGAGCAGCAAGGAACGCGGCTCGTGGAATGCTGTATGAGTGTGCGGTGTGTTGCGTTGGCAGGGGTGTTGCCGTCTGTGCTATGGCGGCAGACGGGGCAGATGTTATGGGTCATGGACCTGTCGCGCGACGAGCGGTGTGTATACGGTACGAGATCATCACATAGTATTATGTTGTGCTTTATTCGAGCGGTCGGACGGCAGACGGGCATGCGGTGTAGATCCAGAGGAGTTGTCTTCTTTCACCCTTCTATTCTTCTTGTCAGCTTTTTTAGCCAGTTCTCGACTGCATTGCTCTGCACTATAGCGTACATCCATCCCTCTCCCTCTTTTTCCATACAGACCAGACCGACCAAAGACATGTAGTTTTCCCTCGTCCTCACTTTACTCTCCTTGCGTGTTTCCCCCCCTCTGCACGTGGGGCTCTCTCACATTCGTTTCGTTTTATAGGCATTTCGAGCGATACCCACATACATAGCATGTGTACACCACCCCATACCACCAGACACATTCTAACCCGAAAAGTATACGTTTTTGTACTGTACTTAGATAGGGATTTCAATGGATGGACTCGTTATTATACGAGCTATAAATTTACTTCGGTGCCGACAAGACAAGCACAATATCAAGCTCACCCTCAAGAGTAGATCAATGGCATACAAGGCTCCAACATTCAAATATCCAAGCTATACTGCGAGTATTCAAGTACGAAACACTTTCTCATCATGGTTCCGATTAGGGCTGGGCCATTATGATTAAATTAAAAAATTTGGCATAATTTATTGTAATCAAAATGGTTATGCCCTCTCTAAGACAGTTAATTAATCATATTTAATCATACAATTGATATATACACCTTTACAGAAATTTCTGCCTTCTCCTTCTGCTACTCCTCTCCACTGACAATAGGGAAATAGTTGTAGCTGAGCAGGACATCTAATGAGACTTTTTTAATCTCACAGACCATATTCACATATCCGCTGTGGCCTATATCAGTGGAATATCCATAGATATCTGGGTAATTTGCACATAACTATGATGCAAAGTACATATCCATGATCCTTGCTACTGTTAGAACCCAGATTCATTCTCAGCTTTTCCGCTTTTCTCCGACATATTCCAATTCACATTTCCAACTTCCTCCACCTGTTTTTGCTTATCTCCATCCCATCTATATTTAATCATTTTCATCAAAGATCTACATCCTCGGTTTTATGTCCATATTTACTTCTACCCCGATCCCATTTTCGCTCCGTTTCGGATTTCCGTGTTTGTATCTTTCCAATTTGGATTACATCAATTCGTTATATACAACTCCTCCATGTACTTGTTAACCAGTTTGAATATTGACCCACCTTGACTCGACAACTTCTTGCTTCCGCTTCTAAGTTCTATCCGACTCCCCGATCTTGTCTGACTCTTCCGACATTCCGAGCCTCCGAAATACCAGGACATGAAGGATCCAAGAGGGCGCAACCTATAAGTTGAAGCCAATGTCTGTACGTCTCGATCTCCGACTGCAATCCCGTACTCTGACAAATCTCACATCCGACGAGAAGAAATCCAGTTCATAACAGTATATTTGAACTAAAACTCTTGATCCATTCATTATGCCTTCTACCAGATCCCGTACTGTCACTGGAATCACAGACCCCGGATCTAACCTTTTGAATAACGAACCAGAAGACGACCCCAGTGACGACGACAACATCAACAATGAGGACGACGATGATGATGAAGAAGATGAGGGGAAGGCTATGTTGAAAGCTTTAAAACAGATAGCCAAGCACATGGGACCTCCGAACAAAGATCAAACCAGAAAAACCAAGCTCTGTGAACCCGACACCTTCGACAGATCGGATTCCCAAAAACTCCATCCCTTCCTCCTTCAATGCAAGCTCGACTTCCGCAATCGTCCTCAGACCTTTTCCAGTGACGAAGCAAAAGTTACTTACACTATCTCCTTTTTAAAAGGGACAGCTTTAGATTTTTTCAAGCCTTAACTCTTAGACAATGATGCCTTCCAAGACCCACCCTGGCTTCCAAACTATCGGGACTTCACAATGGTACTCCGAGAGAATTTCGGAGCTTATGATCCCGTCGGCGACGCGGAAACCGAACTCGACAATCTCCAAATGTGCGACAACCAATGCATCATGAAGTTCATCGTAGAGTTCAACCGCCTAGCCGCTGGAGTCAATTGGGGTGATGCCGCCCTTCGTAGGAGTTTTTATACTAAACTTCCCGATCGTACTAAAGATATTCTTGCAACCTGAGACAAAGCCAACACACTTCCAGAACTCTGACAACTCGTGCAAACCATCAACAGCCGTTATTGGGAACAGCGAGGCGAAGTCAACTGTGCCACCACTTCCAACAACAACTACTCCAGTAACAGCAGCAAATCGGACAAGCAAGAATCACGATCAAACCAACCACAGAAGAGGACGAACAACAACAACAGTTCAGCTTCCACCTCCTCTACCAAACCTCAGTCCTCCATGTCAAATTTCCAAAAAACTCTGGATATCCCCAACATACTCGGAAAAGACGGAAAATTAACACAACAGGAGAGGCAGAGACACATGGACCAAAACCTTTGCATGTTCTGTGGGAAGCCCGGGCATATTGCAAAGGACTGTCCATGATCAACCTCTTTTAATGCTCAATCAAAGGCCCGAGCGGCCTCTGCAATTTCGAGCAAACCTGAGTCCAAGGCCAAAACTGCGGCCGTTACGGATTCAAAAAAATAATAAGCAGCTCTGAGACCTCCACACAGACCCAGAGTTGTGTTGATTCCATCTGTGTGTTTTCCAAAGTCCGACTCAATGCTTCCGCTCTTTCAAAATCTGATTCTCTTACTATACAACTGACTTCCAACATTATTCCGAATACTGACATTCAAGCTCTCGTGGACTCCGGTTCCACTCATTGTGTTATAGACTCATCATTTGCTTCCAAGCTTCGGCTGGAGTCCCACAATATCCTGCAAATCCTGCTAGAACTTTTCGACGGCACTTCTAAAGTCTCAATTACACAGACTATCAATATGCCAATCCGCTTTCCGTCTGACAAAAATCAGGTTGTTGCTATGTATGTAACACCGCTTGATTCTAGCTGCTCCGTCGTGCTAGGACACAACTGGCTCACCCGCTACAATCCGTTGATTGACTGGGTATTGAGTAGTATATCGTTCCGCATTCCTCAGCAGCAAGATTCAATTCCAATGTCACTCTCCGCAAAATCCGCCTCTGCAGCCTCTGGAATCCCAAAATCTGATCACGCGGACACCCCTCCAACATCTGAACAAGACTCACCTATCAACCTAGTCCCTGCTTCTGCGTTTGCTCGCTTGTGCAAACTAGGTAACGAGGAGATCTTTCAGTTATGTGTATTTCCGAAAGGAAAATCCACTTCCATCATCAACGCTTCCCCGAATCCCGATCCAACAGCCAATCTCAACAGTGTTCCATCAGAATATCACGAGTTTTCCAATGTCTTCAGCAAGAAGAAAGCGGAAATCCTCGCCGATCATTGACCATACGATCTCAAGATTGACTTGATAGAGGGAGAGAGTCCCCCCTTGGGAACCATTTATTCCCTATCCCCAGTTGAGCTAGAAACACTCCAAAAATTCATTGACAAGGCACTAGCCATAGGATTCATCCGCCCTTCACTTTCTCTGCATAGTGCTCCGGTACTATTCTCAAAGAAAAAATTAGGTGGACTCCGACTCTGTATTGATTTCCGTGGTCTCAACAAAATCACAAAAAAAGACCGATATCCGCTTCCCCGACTTTCCGACCTTTTGGAAAGCCCCAGAAAAGTGCAGATTTACAGCAAAATCGATCTCTGACATGCTTACCATTTAGTCTGCATTAGAGAGGGCGACCAGTGGCAAACCACCTTCAGGACCCGATACGGTTCCTTTGAATGGTGTGTTATGCCCTTCGGTCTCACTAACACACCAGCTGCCTTTCAGCGATTCGTGAATGAAATATTCAGTGACATGCTCAATGTTTCAGTCCTCATCTATTTAGACGACATCCTCGTTTACTCCAACACCATGGAAGAACACAAAGAACATGTCCATGAAGTCCTCCGACGTCTCCGAAAAAACTGACTTTATGCAAGATCCAACAAATGCGACTTCCACAAGACAACGGTGGAATATCTCAGATACATACTCTCTCTGGAAGGACTTTCAATGGCAGATGATAAAATCAAAGTAATTCAAGGATGGCCCAAACCCCGAAAAGTAAAAGACATCCAATCCTTCCTAGGTTTTGCGAACTTTTACCGATACTTCATTCATCATTACTCCAACATCACAATTCCGCTTACGCGACTCACTTGGAAAACCGTAAAGTGGAACTCTCTGATGAGTGTCGGAAATCATTTGAAACACTCAAGAAAGCCTTCACCACAGCTCTGATCCTCACGCACTGGATCCCCAATTCGTGGAAACTGACGCCTCGGACTACGCCCTAGCGGCAATCCTCTCTATCATTTTGCCGGAAGACAGTGAAATTCACCCCATAGCTTTTCATTCCCAAACTTTTACAGCCCTGGAATTAAACTACGACATTCACGACAAAGAATTACTTGCTATTTTCGAAGCTTTCAAGATTTGGCGACACTACCTCAAAGGTTCCGGTTCCACCATCAACATTGTAACTGAACACAAGAACCTCAAATATTTCGTGGCCACCAAGCTTCTAACGCGACAATGAGTACGATGGTCGGAATACCTATGTCAGTTCAACCTCGTTATCTGATTCCGACCCAGGAAACTCAGAACAAAACCTGACTCTTTAACTAGACAATGGGACGTCTATTGTAAAGAGGGGAGTAGTGACTATGCCAGCATTAACCCACACAATTTCCACCTGGTTTTCACTAACAAACAGCTGTCATCATCCCTCTGAGACACATCCCTTAACGTCACAATTCTCCGTGCAGTTACCATCATGGACTTCAAGAAACTCCATGAAGAAATCCAACAATCCATCTCCTCTGATCCTGCAATTTCCAACTATCCTGCAAACCCTCCGACACCTTGATGGTCAGTCGACCCTCAAGGACTCCTCCGACTTGACAATCAAATCTACATCCCCAACGTTAATGACCTCCAACTCCACATTTTACAATATCTGCATGACCACCAGATCTCCAGACATTTCGGACAAAACAAGACTCTCAGCAACATCCAACGTGAATATACATGACCGAAACTCTCAAACTTTGTTATCTCTTATGTCAAATCCTGTGCAACATGCATGCAATCAAAATCCCAATGACACCGGCCTTATGGATTCCTTAACCATCTACCAATTCCGCCAAGACTGTGTAATTCTATATCCTTGGATTTAATTGAGCCACTTCCGCTTTCATCGGGTTTTGACAGCATCCTTGTTATCATTGACAGACTCACGAAACAAGCAATATTCATTCCAACAGTCACGACGATCACTTCTCCGATGCTCACTCAGCTTTTCGTTCTCCACGTCTTCTCCAAGCACGGTGTTCCGACTCGCATCACCTCCGATTGAGGTTCCAAATTTGTGTCTTCTTTCTTCCGCACGCTTGGAAAGGCACTAGACATGAATCTCCACTTCACCTCCAGATATCACCCTGAAGGCGACGGACAAACCAAACGAACGAATCAGACTCTTGAGCAATACCTTCGCATTTATTGTAACTATCAACAAGACAATTGGGCTGAACTTCTTCCAATCGCAGAATTCACCTATAACAATGCTCCGAACGCGACAACAGGAGTCTCTCCGTTCTTCGCTAACAAAGGTTACAATCCCAACATTTCCGTCCATCCTGAACATGATCTTGTTTCATCCTGTGCAAAAGATTTTGCAATTGACTTAGATGAACTCCACTGGGAACTCTGAAAGAGAATTTCCAATGCACAATCCCAATATGAGGAACCCGTGAACAAGAAACCCTCTCCAGATCCGGACTTCAAAGTAGGCGACAAAGTCTTTGTCAAAGCTGAATTTTTCCACACAACCCGACCTTCAAAGAAGCTCACCGAAAAATACCTCGGACCTTTTGATATCATCGCACCCACAGGTACCAGTAATATAGCCTTTATTCTCCGACTACCCGACAGTATGTGCGCTGTTCATCCATCTTTCCACGTTTCCATGCTAGAACCCGCGACTCCAAACGCAATCCCGAACCGAATACAGCCTCTGCCTCCGCCAGTTATTATCAAAGGCGAACCCGAATATGAAATCTACGAAATTCCGGACTCCAAGATAGACAATTGCTGACGTTGCAAGATACAATATTTAGTACACTGGACGGGTTATCAGGGTCCCAATGAAGGAACCTCGTGGATTCCTGCTACAGAATTAGGCAATGATTCAGAGATCGTTGAAGACTTTCATTGCAAATATCCTGACAAACCCGGTCTGACTCTTCCTTAACGTTTCCTTCTTTCTCCAATTTTTTCTGATTTTCTCCGATTTTTCCTACATTTTATGTTCAAGATCCTAATTACATTTCCCCCTGTTCCAAGAAATTCCGCCTCGCACTTCCACTCAAATCCCGATTCAATTTTCCGATTCCCATATTTCATCCCTGTCCATTTCCTCCATCCTCACTTCCAATTCCCGCTCCTGGTGCTGAACCATCCTTTGTACCCATGTAGTGAGAATCTGCGTCTCCTCGGAATGAGTCCGCATGGAACTCATGTGACGATCGACCAACTTGCTCAACTCTCAGATTTCCTTCACCAGCAACTCTGCTGTTCCTTCCTCACCTGTATCCACACCTTTCACAAACTCTTCCGCAAATCCTGACATTCCCGGTTGACGACACATCCTCCCATCCTTTGTGCATTTGTCGCATGTTGCATTGGCTCCCTCCCCCATTGGCAAACAAAAGATATCCCGAACCCGACATCCCACACAACAATACTGTTCGTGTCGGACCAGGTTAATCCCAGATTCATGAACCCTCCTACAGGCAATGGTTCTCTCCACCACATCGCTTTTCCTCCCCTGAGACTTTTCTTCCGATCTCTGGTCGGCCTTCCTCTCCTCCTTTTCCGCCTTTTTCCACTCCGACCTTCTGCACTCTAATTTCTTCACCGCTTCTTTTTGCAACTCCGAAATCTCGCGAATCTGTGCTTCTAAATCGGTCCCTGATTCCAAATCATCTTTGGAAATCAGGTCCTCAAGCAAAATAATCGGCGGCATCGACATTTTAGCTTAGAAGAGGGTAGGGATAAGAAGATCAGGGAACTAATAAGTTGAGCTCCATCCATCACTCTTATATATCACATGAGGGGTTTCACTTAATAACCAAACCAAACCTCCCACGCTGATCTTAGGCCTCAAGGGCTCGGCCTTAAAGAGGAGATACTGTTAGAACCCAGATTCATTCTCAGCTCTTCCACTTTTCTCCAACATATTCCGATTCGCAATTCCGACTTCCTCCACCTGTTTTTGCTTATCTCCATCCCATCTATATTTAGTCATTTTCATCAAAGATCAACATCTTCGGTCTTATGTCCACATTTACTTTCTACCCCGATCCCATTTTCGCTTTGTTTCGGATTTCGGTGTTCGTATCTTTCTGACTCAGATTATATCAATTTGTTATATACAACTCCTCCATGTACTCCTTAATCAGTTTGAATATTGACCCACCTTGACTCAACAACTTCTCACTTCCGTGTCTAAGTTCTATCCGACTCCCCGATCTTGTCCGACTCCTCCAACATTCTGACCCTCCAAAATACCAGGACACACAGGATCCAAGAGGGTGCAACCTATAAGTTGAAGCCAATGTCCGTACATCTCGATCTCTGACACCAATCCCGTACTCCGACAATTCCGACATCCGACAAGAAGAAATCCAGGTCATAACAGAAACCATCCATAGAGAGAGAGTTGAATGGTTTTATCGATAATGACGTATATGAAGTGGTATTGATCCCACCTGATCTGAAACCCATCCCAAGTTGTGCCATATTCAAGATAAAAAGAAATCAGTATGGACAAATCAGTGACTATAAAACACAAGTTGTGGTCCAAGGCTTCCATCAGGAGAAAGGCGTAAAGTATGACAAAGTCTTCGCTCCGGTTGCAAATATCAAGTCAATTCGCATCATTCTAGCATTGGCAGAAAAGTACAACCTTGAACTTGAAAGTTGTGATATCATGCAAGCTTACTTGAACAGTGAATTACAAGAAGACATTTACATCTCACCCCCGATAGGTGTCTACATCAAACCGGGACACTGCTGAGAGCTGAAGAAGTCAGTTTATGGTCTCAAGCAGGCTGGACATACCTAGAACAAAACATCGGATCGAAAACTCACCAATATTGGGTTCTCCAGACTCAATGCCGAAACATGCCTCTACGTGATCAAGGACGGACTAAAGGTTTGCTTCTTGGTCGTGTATGTCGATGATATCATTCTGGCAACAAATTCAAAGGGATACGTAAGAGACATCAAACTCACACTTTCGGGAGCATTCAAGAAGTGTGACTTGGGACCCCTATCGTGGATCCTAGGTATGGAGGTCAAACGGGACAGACAACAGAGGTTGATTTCAATATCACAACATCAGTATCTACAGAGGGTCCTAGAATGTTATGGGATGTCTGGACCAAATATTGATTCCGTGAGCACACCCATGAACAATCACATACATGTCGCCGACAATGACCCCAATGATAATATGTGCATACCAGAAATGAATATCAACAGCATGACGGTCGCATTTGCAATGATAGTCAGTTCGATTATGTATGCTGCAATATGCACACGACCAGATCTTTCATTCGCAGTCGTTGTGCTGGGAAGATACATGGCAAATCCAAAAAAATGTGATTGGGAGTTAGCGAAACGGGTGTTGAGATACATTAAGGGAACACTAGACCTCGAATTATTCTTTGATGGGTCAGATACATCACCAGACATGGACTTTTACGGGTATTCTGATTCTGACTGGGGTGGCAACTCAGATATGTCTCGCTCGACGTCTGGATTTGTATTCATCCATCGCCTCCAAGGGAGCAATTTCGTGGTCAAGCAAAAGGCACTGGTGGCCTTGTCTTCAACCAAATCAGAATATATAGGGCTAAGTAATGCAGGACAACACTTATCCTGGTTGCAGTTATTCTTCGAGGATGTAGGGCACTCCCAAACGAAGCCTACCATCGTTAACTGTGACAATCAGGCCGCAATCATCTTGTCCAGAGCCCCCCAGTTCCGGGCACGAACCAAGCACATACAACGAAAGTATCATTACATATGTGATGATATTGTAGCATCTGGGAAGGCTACCGTGCAATTTGTGCCCACCAACGACATGGTAGCAGATATATTCACCAAGGCATTGGCTAAAGAGAAACATTGGAAGTTCGTCAATGCAATGGGTCTTTGTCAATGCACGAGTGGGAGTGTCAAGATATAGCCGCACTCACCAAATGATAATCTCACCTATAGCGATGAGCAGACTGACCTTATGTAATACACCCATTGCCATAGTCCTGCAGTGTGCGGCGCTAGAAGTTTTTCTTCTTTCCTCAGTCCTTCGTATGAAGGCTGAGGTGTGTTTTCATTTATTTACATACGCAATGTCCAATCCAGTCTAACTTACTTGTAGTCTAATCCTACTTAGGTACATTTATTAGTAGTCCTTTGTATGAAGGCTGAGTCTAATCCTACTTAGTTGCTTCACAGGATCATCTTTATTCAACTTTGTACTGGAAATTATACTCTGAACTGGCCAGTCTAATTTTAAATCAGGCAATCCAACTTTGACCAGAAGACCTGACTCCAACTCAGCCAATCTGATTCCAAACTAGAGCATCTGACTATGACTACTAATCAGACTGTAAACATGCTGATCTCATTCCAAAGTAAAAATCTAACCCCGAATTAGACAATCCAACTCTAAACTGGCCAATCCAAGTCTGAACCAGAATATCCAGCTCAGAATCAGACAAAGTGACTCAAACCAGCTAATTTCATTCCAAAGCGGACAATCTGGCCCTGGACCAGCCAATCTGATCTCTAATTAGAGGATCCAACTTCAATCCAACTCTGATCCATCCAATCTGATTCTGGATTTGCCAAGTCTGAATTGGGAATTTGAGTCTGATTTGAGCAAACTGAATCTGAACTATCCATGTCTGAATCAACCAATTCAAAATCTCAAAATGAACTGTGTCCAAAACCAGGGATACAAATAACATTAGGGAATATTCTTTCATTAAGGAATCTCCTTTTGATTAGAGTTTCAGGGACTATTTCAAAAACAGCAGAAAATCAAAACACCACGTTTCAACTTTTTCACATGGTTTGTATGCTGGGTCCAACATCAGTTGTAATTTTCATGCTTGGCCAGCATGACAGCATCGGGTCATAAATATTTAGCTAACATCCAAAAATCAGACAACTATACATCTACTGGAAAAAAAAAACAAAGACTACTTATTCATGCATTTCCACGCCACAGGGTGAATATGAAAGCTTTGTATTTGGAGGCCACAGGAAAAGTCCAGTACATCATATCACCTGTTGGACCTTAGACCCACTGACTATCACATGGAGATGATGTGAGATCACAAAGCATCCTGAGAGTTAAGCTAAAGTTGCAGCATCAGGGTTGTTTTTCTGTACTGAGGAGGTTGAATGACATGAATAAATTACTTCAAAACCATGCAATTACTAGACCGTGCTCGTGCTCATGCCCATTGCTCTGTTAGCACAGCAGTCTGACTTAGATGTCACCTTGGGGTTGGACTCATTGTCCATATTGCATTCTATCTGTGTGCCCCTGTCCTTATCTACACTTTGCTTGAATTTACCACACAGCAATTATATGATATCATTCAGCCCGCCCTTTTGTTCACTCACACTACTCCACACCCATAGCATCAATCACGCACCATCGTGGCAGGGCGATTATTCAATGGCTACACTCGCAATAATTGCAAACTCAACTACCTCATCTGAGCAATTTTTTGCACTTCGAACTCTTTTGCAGACCTAAAAATGAGCATGGCCTGGGCTTGGATGCCACTGGTAGGAGCACTCCTTACAACAACTCTTGAGCCTCACCCACATCTGTTAGACACCCTGTGATGCTTACACTGAACTGCCAGAGACAAGCTTCTAACAGTCAACTTTCTGTAACTTAAATTTTGACCTTTTATATACAGGGGCATGGTAAGCGCGACGTGAGAGAGATGCTGTGGATTGCTCGCATCTACCCCAGTCAGGAGACCGGACGACATCAGAAACACTGCCAAGACACTGCCCGTGAGCAGCGCCCTCAGGCTCACTCATCTTGCCCACTTCACACACAAAATGTCAGCCTCTTTTCCTACTGTTGAAGTGTTTTTTTTTTGGGAAAAACTACAAGAATGCATATAGGTGGATGAACCATAAAAATTTGGGATCCTACATCTTACACTTCTTGGCCACCTTGGAGCGACATTCATGAGTACAAAGGCTGGCAAACATTGTTACATGACTTACCGCTGGCCAAGATTCACCTGTTTCACTCTCTTCAAATCTGACAGACCTATGCTGTTGACCATCATATTATTCCCAATGTCCATACAGAGCATGCACTAGCACTCACTCGTTTCCTTGTGTGTGGCTTTTCAAGAGTGCTGCTTGTAGATGCTTCCCCTGTGGACAGTGAATCTGGTGTCTGTTGAGCCTCAGTGTTAGGAATTGTAAATCCTGACGAATAATCATGAATACTTTGGAGATCTGTTTTTTTTTTGTTTGTTGCAAAGTATTTTTCAGGTATGTAGCTAAAAAATCTTTAGTTGCCCAACATTCTTTATACCACTTGAGAATTGGAAATTTCGTATCAGCCTAATTGATTGTGAACACTCTGAAAATGATATCACAAAGCTGAGCAACTACTTTTCAGAATAGGTCTTCAACTATGTCAGCCTCCTGAAACTGGAGATTTTTGCAGAGGTTGAGGCTTTCTCTGACCAAAACTTGTAAGTACTCCTGAAAACACTTACATAAACCAGAATACACCCTCAGAAAATAGATCATACTGCACAGACCTGAATCTCCTTATAATCTGTGGTTTTCCATCCCAGGATTGCCGACAGAGAATAAGCACTCCCTGAGGGTTTTCCGAGAGGGCCTTTTGGCTGGTGAATAGAGTCTTCATCTTTGGTATCTGCATTTATGCCAGGGTGCTCCTGCGTCACTGGTGGACTGAGATTAGGGCTGTCCATGAATCTACCCATGGATCACCCGGACTCGGATCCGTGGGTATTCTCATTTTCAAACCCCATACTCAGATCCGCATGGGTATTGCATCCAGGTGATCCGAACCCACGGGTTTCCGACTACTCGTGGGTTGATCCGTGGTTATATATTATTCGTTTATAGCAGGCGTAGGTAGCTACATATTGACCCTAATTACTACAATTTATTTCGTATTTTTATCTAATTTATTGGGGCCTGTAGAGGCCCCACAATTTTGTTGCACCAGCAGCTGGAGCTTATAGCTCCGCTGTTTGTTGTGCTTTATAGGTCACGTGACCTACAAAACCTTGTTCGACATGAACCTTATTTTATTTCAAACAAAGTTCATCAGGTCACATCACCTACAAAGCACAAGAAACAGCGGAACTATATAAGCTCCAGCTGCTTGTGCAACAAAATTGTGGGGCCTCTACAGGCCCCAATAGATTAGATACAAATATGAAATAAATTGGAGTAATTAGGGTCAATATGTAGCTACCTACGCCTGCTATAATTTCAAGCCACAGATCCCAAATACCCATGGGCTTTAGGCAGAATCCCATAATCCATACCCAGATCCGTGTGGGTATTGCCCTCTGGGTACTCAATACCCATAGGATCCGTACCCATGAGTTTTCCCATGGATCAACCCATGGGTAACCGTGGGTTGATCTGGACTCGTGGACAGCCTTAACTGAGATGTGTCTGATTTGAATTTGACTGCACATTATCTCCCGAAACAATTCCAGAAGCTATTGAAGGATGTGACTCCCACTGTGTCACTGATGGACTGAGATGTGTCTCATTTGAACTCGACTACGCGTTATCTCCTGAAACAATTCCAGAAGCTATTGAAGGACATGACTCCCAACTACCAGAGGAAGAAAGGCAAAAACACTCTGGGCTAAATGCAAGACGATTCAATATAGGAGGAAAATGAGGAATGTGCGCGGCTGGTGACATGATGTTTGAATTCAAGTTACTGTCAAAGGTGGGCAACTGATAATTTATATAGGGGGGCGACACGTAGTACGCACAAAGGAAGAAGCCTCAAAAGTACTAGGCTGGAGTAGGGCAACTGTAGATGGATTTGTTATAGGACTGCAAGACATAGTTCATATGCATATAAATACCAGACACAAGCAAAGATCTTACATATCTTCGTACCATCATAATGTAGTGTCCCAATTCCAAACTTGAAGGTGTATCTGATATCATGGAAGTCACGTGATCATGACCGAGTAGTGAGTTGGCTCCGATTGCTTTGTTTGACTGAAGTGTTACTACAGTTGGCTTTTCTTTGTCTATCTTGCAACCGTTGCTGACAGATATCATCAGTGCCTCATAAATAGCATGTGGCTCAACTGGCCTCGGACGACATCCTTGACCCATTTGAAGGATTGATGGCTACTATGTCTGGTTGGATTGATGACTCCAAATATATTGAGACGCCACCGCCCTCCAGCACAGGTCCCTTTGACAAGGCTGTGGATGAAATTGGTGCCCTAGCCGCCTCACTATTCAAGCTGCAGATGTCCTACTCCAACGCATTGGTATGTGTTATTCATTAGTAAATGATCTTTCGCATTCTCAGCCCTGTGATACAGGAACAACAAATTGAAGTCAACAGATCCCATCATGCTGACACTCAAAAGTTAAAGAAGGCTGTAAATGAATCACAGGAACAGCAACTTAAAGTCAACATATTTTTGCTTGCTGAAATCCAATGGCTAGAGAAAATTGTGCTTGAGCGCAACATCACCCCAATCGGTCAGTGATAGCATGCGAAATTACGAGCTGTTAATGATGTTCTTTCATTTGCAGGTCAGGGAATCACATATACATACCATAAAGTCTGGAGCGAAATCAGAAACAGGATCACTGTTTGTCTCTCCATTTCTAATATTTGACCCTACTGAAGCCTTTTGATTTCCAGGGCACGTTACAGACTGTGGTTCAAGCTATATGGTCGCTTATCACAAAGAGATCTGTGATATTGAGCTGACTAGACATCACGTGTGTGGTAACAGTGTCATTTATTGTGGCGGTAATACTCCGAGGGTCCATCAACTCAGATGAACCAGGTATGTCACCTGCTGTCATGCTAAATCTGATCATTATCTCATTTGTTTCGTGTGTTTCTACAGCTCCTTTAGTATATTATGAAAAAAAAAAGACAGAGGGATCATCGGTTGGGGTATTGGAAGTACATAACAGAATAGCTGCGCCAGCTGGTGCTCCGATGATGGTGTTTGGACAGTAATATCACCAACCTGATTTATGATGAATGTATATACTGTCATCCTGTGAAAGGCTTCAGCTTGTAGATACACAGCATGATTATCTTAACCATCGCTGATTGCGTCATAACACTGCTTGCTGATGCTTGGTCGTATGTACATTAGTTTGCTCTGTGTCCCTTTGTGTATCACAAGACATAGAATTAAGTATCTCAATCGCTTGCCATGTTAAGCTTCACAGGAAGTCAAATCATTGACAATGCCCCTGATACGGTATCTGCAAATCATTTGGAATCTCACATGGTCGTTATGGCGATGGCGAGATTTACACTTGGAACCATCCGTAAGTCGAAAGTTCACATGTCACTCAGTGGCTCACCACTACATATGTTGTCTCAAATAAAATCAATACATTCGTAGACTTGGCCCACATCTGAATCAGTGACCATTGCATCAATGTTCCTCATTGCACTCTTGATCTGGATCACAGCAGTTGTCTACAGTGTGTGGCATATTTAGCCTATATGCCAAATCTTATTATCTTGTTGTTCAGAGCCTTTTCATTTTGATCTTGTCCATTGCAAGTCACTGAATAATCGTAGAACAATGACATTATCTGCGGCTCCAATTGTACCACTGTGTCTGCATCCAAGGGTAAGAAATTACAATCCTTCTTTTTTCTGGATTCATGCCTTTTTCAAGCGTGCTCAGAGAGCATCTAGACTTCTCCAAAAGCAACGAAGGATTCAGAATTGCATTTACGTTTATAGGTCAATTTGGTTTTTTTTGTTGTTCTGCTTGGGAATATCAAAATTGGCTCACTCCAATCTCCTTACTTCATCTATACATAGTACAACTTTCTTTATAATTTTCTTTGTTTCTTCAGCCACTATAGAGGGGAGAAATTCTATCAAATGGTTTGGTAGGTTCTTTTGCATTCTTGCATACATGATGCAGTCCATGTTCAACATATACAGGCAAGCTCCTTTGCCAGAGACTGAAATACGAACATCAATTAAACTTAAGATTTTCACAACCCCTATCAGAAAATTGCAAGAGGATATTCATTTTTATATGAGGGGCAGGTCCATGGGAGGTTACAATAAGTAAATACCCTGATTATGGTGTGATTGATGTGAGTTAACGCATGCTACAGCAATTGGCCATGATGCAATAGTTCAAGACATTTTCGACATACTTCTTGAATGGCACGTGATTCCTAACCTTGACTGTGTTTGGCATGTTCTGTACTTTGATGGATGGAAGAGGACAGCTCTGGAACCTAAAGCCAGAGTACAAGACTTAGGGCTGCAGGATCTCTCAATAATTTCTATGCGTGCCGTACAAAATGGTGGATCTTCAAGGACCTCATTCATACCTCCAAGGTGCTTGGCACTTGTACCTTCTATTTTGGGCTTCATTAAGCGCTTGATTATCTTTTGATGCTCATCCGGCCTCCGTTTGTATTCCCATTGATTCCCTATCTGACTCCTTCCACCTCCGACTACTTCCAACCACATCCGGTCTCCACCAACATCTGACAGTGCCCTTCATCAAGTGCCAATTTCCTGGATCTCATTAGCCTGATTTGTACCAGATCCTTTTGACGTCATCCATTGGCGATCATTCCTAGTGCCTGTCAATCAACCTTCATTTGTCGCTGCTTGTTCAGTACTCTACTCAAAGACCAATCCACTGGCATCCAGCACTCACCTCCATCAGATCCAGCTCCTTCCTTCTTTGGCCCTATCCTTTACTCCCTCTTTGGTCCAAAGACTCGTTTCACTCGTCCCGGTCGGCTAGTCAGGTCACCTCCACCTGGCCACATTTGGCTGTTATCCTCATCAAACATCCATATCGACGATCCTAGCTGGTTTCCCAATCAAGTACATCTCTGGACTCCTGTTCCTGTCAACACTTCTGGTTGACTCCCTTATTGACCATCCCATCCTATATCCCCATGAATACGACTTCTTGACTCCAACGGAGCCCAATACACCTGTCAGCTCCCGCTCATCCAGCTCATCTATCGTCATGGCTCAACCAATTCACTCCAAACTTGACTTCCCTCCCCCTCGCTCTCGTAATGCACCCAAGAGATTCTCAGGACGATATGATGAAGTAGCCACCTTCCTCAAGACTTTTGCAGAACTTTCCGATGCATATGGTTTAACAAATGAAGACCACTTCGAACGACTTCCCCTCTATGTCAAACGATTGGTACAACAAGTCATCGAAGGCTTAACGGAATTCCATCAGAAGAACTGGACCACATTTGATGCCAAGCTCAGAGTCTTATATGATCATGACTGGACATCAAAACACTTTAAAGAGCAAGATCTAGAAAACTTTACAACCAAGTATCGTCACACTCTATGACTTCCATCGCTATCAAAGGAAGTTCACTCACATTGCAGGCTGGCTGCTCAATCACTCCAAGATCAGTGACAGTGCCTATGAAAGATACTTCTGGTGTGGTATTCCAAAATTAATTCGAGAGAAACTTGAAGACAGAATGCTCCAAGAAAATGCTGCACTCGACAGATCTGTTCCCTTCAAAATCGACATTGTAGTCAAAGCTGCAGAACATGTCTTCGACCTTGGTAAATTCTACGATGATGAATCTGACTCAGATGGTCTTGTTTCAGAAGCAGATGATTCAGATGAAGAAGAGAGTGGCTCATCAGACAATGATGACAGCGATTCTGATGACAACAAGAAGAAAAAGAAGGCGACCTCATCCAAGTCCAAGAAAGCTTCCCCAGCTCCTTCCCCTCCTACTTTGACTTCTACTCCTTCATATTCAACTTCTAAACCCAATGGTTCATCCCAGAATGACGCGGACGAAGTTGCAGATCTCATCAACAAGCTTGCTCGCATGAACATCAGTGACCCCAACTACTACTCCCTGTATTTTAGAATTGTCACAAAGGCGCCCATTATGGTCAATATTCTTCCGAAGCCCTCCAAATGCTCTAGTGAAGCTTGCCCTTGCACCAATACATCCTCCTCGAGTCAACCCCAACAGGCCAATTCTAGCTTGTTTGAATGCTATTTCTGTGGAGAAAAAGGACATGGAACTTGACGATTCCATCAAGCTGACACAATGATTGCTGCTAATACTATAGCTCGAAATGATTCAGGCCATATCACATGGCCAGATGGTTCAGACATCATTCGTAATTGCTCAGAAACCATTTTATCAGCCATCAATTGAGAACTAGCTTTCCAACTCAGGAAAAATGTGGATTGTCCTGCGACCACCAATCTATTCATGGCACCTTCAGAAATATATGCAGGTGACTCAGACTATTCAGAGAGTGACAGTGGAAAGGTCTATGCACAGTATACCAATCCTGTCTCATGACCATGTGATGAGAGAAAAAGCGATAGGAAGAAGACAAGATTCAATGGAGTTTATCCTCCTCCTCATCCTAAGCCTGCTCCCAAAACTCGGGACACGTCATCTACTCCAGCAGTCCCCTCTCAGGCAACTATATCCCCTCTTCCTGATGCCTCACAGTCTCCTACTCCATCAGCATTGGCAGACAAGGAGAATATCATTCCTAAGGTTACTCCTCACGACATTCCTCCCCTCCCTTTTGATCCAGATGACGATGATCAAATCATGGAAGATGTCTCACAGTCTACACCTCCTTCAACTCCTTCTTGTTTTGAACCTCCTAGGGATGCTAAGCCGTCGAAATCATCAATGAAGCCTACAACAGCTCCCAAGACTTCCAAGACATCAGCTCCAGTCACTACTCCTTCATCTCCTTCAACGAAACTTCAGTCACAACTCCAGCGCAATCTTAATGTTGACACCTTCGTTGATAAAATTTTGGACTCACCTATCACTGTCAAACTCAGAGAAGTACTAGGTTCATCACCTTTTACCTCAAAGAAGATTTTGGATTATCTGCGGCTCACTCGTCCTACACTCTACACTCAAGACAACAATATTGACATCAACACAGCTATAGTTAACAATATGGGCATGAATCCTCCAATGCACTATTGTCCTCATGAAGCTAGACTCATCTCCATTTGCATGAGCTTTGATACAGGACACTTGGTCAATGCTCTCATTGATTCTGGCTCAGAACTTGACATTGTATCACGTGAAGTTGCCAATCAGACACAGATACCTATGGATCTTTCAGCCACTTCATTTATGTGGACGCTGGACAGCACACTACTCCTCTTGAAGGACATATTCACAATGTCAATCTCAGCACAGGAAATCTCATCACTACTACAGATCTTTGGGTCAGTGGCAGAGTCGAATTCTCTCTTCTTCTAGGACAACCTTGGCAATGTCGAAATTGTATCAGCATTGAAGAAAGAAAAGAAGGAACTTATCTCTGTCGTCGAGACAATACTGACAGAAAGATTTGGGAACTTTGTGCCATTGCTGCTAAAAATGATTCAGATGAACACAATCATGACGAGAGGTCTTTTTTTGGGAATCCTCACAATCATCATCCACATCTACATACTTATCAAGAATAATACCTCCTTCAGTCCCAGATGACTGTAAACTACCATATACCCATTCTCCTATCTCGAATTCTCTCTCCTCATCTCTCTCCTCAAGTCCTATATATGATGGTTCAACTCTCACAATTTGGAATATCTCCTCTCCTCAAGAAACTCAATAAAAATCCAAAAACAAGTTCTACTTTTACCAACAGAAAATAAAAGCCTGTACATCAAAGAATTTGCCCAGTTCCAGCTGTTTTCCCTGTAGATGCTCATGTAACTCGAAAATTTCCCAATGATCCTCTTCTCACACTTCCTGTACTATCACCAAAACCTCCCGACTTCATCCCCACTCCAAAACTCACTCATGAACGCCTCAAGATCCTCAATATCAATCCTGATGGTTTCTTATGGCCAGAAGAAGAAAAGCTTATGACGATGGTATTCACAAATAACCAAAGAGTGTTAGCATATGGTGATTCAGAAAGAGGAACACTTGCTCAGATTACTTCTATGACTACATCATGCCTGTTATCGACCACATCCCCTGGGCTAATCCCCAAATCCCTATTCCTCCGGCTTACCTCGAACAAGTCATCACGCTCACAAAAGGCAAAATTGAATCTGGAGTTTATGAGCCTAGTCAAGCCTCATACAGATCTGCTATGTTCTACACTTGAAAGAAAGATGGTGGTTTACAACATGTCATCGACCTTCGAACACTCAATGGCATTACTATCAAAGACACAGGACTCCCTCCAGTCATCAACTCTTTTGTTGCTCCCTTCGCTGGACACTCCATCTATTCTGTTTTTGATCTCTTGTCAGGCTATGATGCCGTATTCACCCCAAGAGCCATGATCTCACTTCATTCCAAACTCCACTAGGACTTATGTGATATTGAAGTCTACCTCTAGGCTACACCAATTCCTCTGCCAAATTCCAGAACTGCACTGTCTTCATTCTACAAGATGAAATCCCTGATAATGTTGGTGTTATGATTGATGATCTTGGAATCAAAGGCCCTCCTACTCAATACAAACAGCCAGATGGATCTTATGAGACTATTCCAGAAACCTCAGGCATTCGTCATTTTGTTTGGGAACACACCATCGTCGTCAATCTAATCCTACATCGAATTGCAGAATGTGGTGCTACGATCTCTCCAAAGAAGTCTCAAGTTGCTCAACCTGATGTTCTACTAGTTGGTCAAAGAGTCACATATGAAGGACGACTTCCAGATCACTCTACTATCTCCAAAATTCTCAAGTGGCCTACTCCTAGGAATACAACCGAAGTTCGTGGATTTTTAGGACTTTGTGGTACATCACGTATTTGGATCAAGAATTATTCAGCACTTGCAAGACCACTCACTGAACTCACTCGCAAGATTGTTCCTTTCGAATGGAATGAATGTCGACGAGAAGCTATGGATGCTCTCAAGCAAGCTGTTGCACATTCTCCTGCCCTCATTACTATCAATTACAAATCAGGACGACTTGTCATTCTTTCAGTTGACACTTCCATCATTGCTATTGGTTTTATCACCTTTCAGCTCAACAAAAACAATCAAAGAAGACCAGTACAATATGGCTCACTTCCTATCAATTAACGAGAATCAAGATACAGTCAGCCCAAGTTAGAACTCTATGGTCTCTATCGCTCCCTTTGTCATTCAAGAATTCATCTTGCTGGTATCAAGAATCTTCTTGTTGAAACTGATGCCAAGTACATTCGCCAAATGATCAATCGTCCAGATCTTCAGCCAAATGCAACTCTCAATCGCTGGATAGAGGGTATTCTTCTCTTCGATTTTGACCTCAAAAATGTTCCAGCTGCTCTACAAAAAGGCCCAGATGGACTCTCTTGCCGAAGACCTGCAGAAGACGACTCAGATGTTGAAGGAGAAGATGACAAAGAAGAAGAAGAAGAAAACAATAATGACATGGGACAAAAAGAAGAAGAACAGGATTACAAATGGATTGCAGAAGCTAATTATTTATTGGAACGTTCAGGAGACACTTGTGCCATCCTTGACAGTATTGATCACAGAGATGGGTGGCGAGTTTTTCATCAAGTCAAAGATACTCGACCAGCAGAAGATCACCTTCAACGTATCCAACATTTCCTTACTACTCTCAAACTTCCTACATTTTCCTCCCCTTCACAATGACATCATTTCTTCCATCAAGCCAGAAGATACTTCGTCAGAAACAACAAGCTTTGGAGACACTCAAAAGGACATCCACTACAAGTTATACTTGAACAACCTCAATGGAATCATATTCTAGAACTTGCCCATGACAAACTTGGTCATTGTGGAATCTACTCTACTGCTAAGACTATTTCTCTTTACTTTTGGTGACCTTCTTACTTCACTGATGTCAAACGATATGTTCGTTCATGCCACCCTTGTCAAATTCATTCAACATACAAAGTGCATATTCCTATCACTATTTTCACCCCTGTGACTCTATTCACCAAGATTTATCTCAGCATCATGCTTATGCCAAGAGCTCAAGGTTATCAATATATTGTAGCAGCTCATGACGATCTTTCAGGTGCTGCAGAAGGACAAAAACTCAAGAATGCTATGGCTCATGCAGTTTCTCAATTCATCCTTGAAGAACTCATCTGTTGTTATGGAGCAATCAGAGAAATTGTTACTGATGATGGTCCAGAACTCAAAGGCACTACTCATGAACTTCTTTGACAATATGGCATTCCTCAGATTCACATTTCGCCTTATAATTCTCAAGCCAATGGAGTTGTAGAAAGAGGACACTTTACAATTGGAGAAGCACTCATCAAAGCTTGCAAAGGCAAGATATCGAAATGGCCAGGTCATGTTCATCATGCATTCTTTGCTGATTGTGTCACAGTTCAAAGAGCCACAGGATTCCCCTCTTACTATCTTCTCTACGGTGTTGATCCCATCCTTCCCCTCGACCTCCTTGAAGCGACATATCTTGTTTCTGGTTTCAAGCCAAATCTCACTACTGAAGAACTCCTTGCACTCTGTATTCGACAACTCTCTAAACACTGAGATGACATTGACAAAGCAGCAGACACACTCTATCAATCTCGACTCAAAAGCAAAGCCAAATGTGAAAAGAAGTATTGGCGACGTTTATGGTGTAGTGAATACAAACCAGGAGATCTCATGTTGGTTAGGAATTCAAGAGTCAAAAACAAACTAGACAGGAAAACAAAACCAAAATAGCTAGGACCATTCGAAGTTGTTAGAAGAACTACTGGTGGATCTTACGTATTGAAGGAACTCAATGGAACTGTTTCAAAAAGAGGCATCACAGCCTGTTGTCTACTTCCCTACTTCTCAAGAGATGGCATTCCCCTTACTCCCAATAAGCTTCCTTGGGATGATTTAGATGATTCTTCTGATGATGATAGTTGACTGAGGACAGTCAAATTTTCAGAGATGGTTGGATGATGAGCATGATACTTGACAGTGCCTACTACTCTATAAAAGATGCTCACTGCACACATGCCTACCTGCATCATCTTTTGCCAGACCATCATCAGCTGTGCTACCTCCAGTCTGCCAGATACATCATCTCCACATTCATTCTACTCTTCATCAATTCTATTTTCAATATGCCATCCAGCATTGCCGCTACAATCTCCCATGACTCATTCCAGACAGTCGCCAAGCCAAACATACATGTTGGACCATGAATCGAACTTCCTAATTGACTCTCTCCCCTTGATGCTCATCTATCCAGTCCTCCTCCATGTGTCGAATATCGTCAGTACTATCCTCTCTACATCAAATCTCCTGAAGGCCCATTCCGAATATTCCTCTCCTATCCTCCTTATTGCATTCACGATTGCATATGGGGATTCAAGCAAACCTTCCATGCTCCCTTCCATGTCATCGGTTTTGACCCAAACTACAAACCAGTCAATTGTTGGCATTGTATCGTACTCAGGAACTACTGGGATATCAAACAGTTTGGACCAGGAACAGAGATTTGCTACAGATATGTGCCCAAGGACTTCATCAAGAAGGACCCGTCTTCGTTCTCTCTCTGGAGGAAACTTGTATCCAAGTGTCATAATTGGTTGACATGTTTCTGAATCGTCATCAAGTCAAGTAACTCTCTTACTCATCTTCGGAGATATTTGACAAGCAACTGGAATCCTATTGGACAGCTATGACTCATTTTCCCCACATGACTCACTCACTTCTTGGCTGTGCTTCTATGTCCAATTGTTCCACATGGTCTATTGTCTGTGACTCACTTCTATTCTATTTCTGGCTTCTATTTCCAATTCTCTGTCAGATTTCTATTCATTTCTTCGACCACCTGACTCATTTTTCCATTCTATTACAAACCACCTTCCTGTTTTGGTTTTCTGCCTCTCACCGTTAGTCATTTTTCCTATCTGCTGTTGATGACATCGTTGTATGGCATACTTGCATTGTTTGTTGTTCTGCTCATGTATATAAGGCCTGTTTTGCCTTAGTGTATTCCAATTCACCTCTTTCAGTTGGATTCACTTGTCTAAGTCTCAATCTAAGTCTTCTAAGTCTACTACTACTACGTCTACATCAAGGCCAGCTTTGTCAATCACATGACATTTTCTGTTGTATCTCATCTACACTCACATCATCAGATTATGTCATCATCTTCATCACTGCTATGTCATCATCTTCGTCTTTGTTCTACCTTTGTTGCTGCTGATAGTGAAGCGCACTGAGCTGAACACCAGTGTAAGTAGCCGTGCAACGACAACACTGCTACCCACTGTCTTTTGGATCCATTTCCAAAAGTAAACCGACAGCGGGTGCCAGAAAGAGCTGGGCTGGGGGTACGTAGATCTGGGTGTGGCATGTTAGCAGCTGCTGTGGGTGCCCCACTGCACTGGGATTGGAATTGTAGACTTTGTGGGGCAGCATGGTGTTGAGCACATGTTTTTCCTCCTTTTTGTTGATGGGGGACATCCCGTGGGTATGTGCATGCACGCCAGAGGAGGATGTAGTCACTGGTGGAAAGGTGGACTTGTGGGGTGTGAATGCCGAGGTGAGGGTGGGGAATGGGTTTGGGGATGGGGGAGTGCTCATGTATGGTGTGCGAGGCGATGCGAGGCTGAGGAAGCTGAATAAGTGTCACAGGGCAAGATGGGGGACAGGGGAGGCATGGATGCACCGTTGGGGGAGATGACGGTGACATGGTTTTCTTCAAAGTGGCTCACCAGCACCAAGTTAGAGCACTGCAGCCCATTGTAAGTAAAATCGAAACAAATGCAGGAAAAACTGCTGTACATAGTCTTTTTCAAGGTGGGGAGCATAGCCAGGGTCAATGTTGTCCCGGACAGGCTGGAAGTAGCTAGAGTTGCTGGGGAAGGTCAGCAGACACAAGAAAGAAGGAAGGACATGCACTCGTAATCCATGGTGGTGCACAGAATGGGAGAGACAAGCCAGGGAGTTAACACAGGAAAATAAAAGGAAATAATATACCGCCAAATACCGGGGTGCAAAACATTGGCAGCAGAAGATGCTACGTGACCTAACAGACTCAATACCTAAGGATGTATTTGTTGTTCCTGGCATGTTCTGATCGCTGTGTTTGGTAAATAGCTGTGCCACATGCAAGCAAGAAAATCTAAGTACACAATATGTAAGTACACTAGAACCTACTAGAACCCTTGGGGCAATTGCATTGGATCCTAGCACTGCGGTGTCGGTTTACTTTCGGAAATGAATCCAAAAGACAGTGGGTAGCGGTGTCGTCGTTGCACAGCTACTTACACTGGTGTTCGGCTCAGTGCGCTTTGCTATCAGCAGCAACAAAAGTAGAACAAGGACGAAGACGAAGACGTAGCAGTGATGATGACGATGACGTAATACACTGACGTAAGCGTAGACGAGATACAACAGCCAATGTCACGTGATTGACAAAGCTGGCCTTGATGTAGACGTAGTAGTAGTAGACGTAGCAGTAGACTTAGACTTAGACTTAGACGAGTGAATCCAACTGATAGAGGTGAATTGGGGTACACTAAGGTGAAACAGGCCTTATATACATGAGCAGAACAACAAACAATGTGAGTATGCCATACAACGATGTCGTCGACAGCAGACAGGAGAAATGACTAACGGCGAGAGGCAGAAAACCAAAATAGGAAGATGGTTTGTAAGGAAATGGAAAAATGAGTCAGGTGGTCGAAGAAATGAAGGGAAATATGGCAGCGAATTTGAAATAGAAGCCAGAAATAGAATAGAAGTGAGTCATAGACAATAGACCATGTGGAACAATTGGAAATAGAAGTACAGCCAAGAAGCGAGTGAGTCAGGTGATGAAAATGAGTCATAGCCGTCCAATAGGATTCCAGTTGCTTGTCAAATATCTCCGAAGATAAGTAAGTGAGTCATGTGACTTGATGACGACTCAGAAACATGTGAACCAATCACGACACTTGGATACGAATTTCCTCCAGAGAGGGAACGAAGACGAGCCCTTCTTGACGAAGTCCTTAGGCACATAACCGTAGCAAATCTCTGTTCCTGGTCCATGCTCTTTGATGTACCAGTTATTCCTGAGGACAATACGATGCCAACCATTCACTGGTTTGAAGTTTGGGTCAAAACCGATGACGTAGAAGGGAGCATGGAAGGTTTGATCGAATACCCATACGCAATCGTGAATGTGATAAGGAGGATATGAGGGGAATATTCGGTATGGGCCTTCAGGAGATTCGACATATAGGGGATAATACCGACGATGTGCGACTTGTGGAGGAGGACTGGACAAATGAACATCAAGGGGAGAACGCCGACTAGGAAGTTCAACGCGTGGTCCAATGTGTACATCTGGCTTGGCGGTCATCTGAAACGAATCATGGGACATGGTGGCGGCAATGCTGGATGGCATATTGAAAATAGAATTGATGAAAAATAGAATGAGTGTGGAGATGATGTGTCTGGCAGATTGGAGGTAGCACAGCAGATGATGGTCTGGCGAAAGCTGATGATGATAGGCGCGTGTGCAGTGAGCGTCTTTTGTAGTGTAGTAGGCGCTGTCGAGTATCATGCTTGTCAGCGGGATCTGGGTGTGACGTGCCGTGACATGGCAAGCCGATGGTGGATTGTGTTCCTTCAAGTGCAACAGCTGCAATGGCTGCAGTGCAGGTGCATGCACTGCAACACTCTTTGTACATCTCGTAGAGCCCAGCTAAAGCACGGGGATGGCCGCCACTCTCCAGCAGCACACATTGTCTGTCGTGTTTGGGCGCATCCAGCAGCCTAATGAGGTTGCCATTGGCGATGTCTGGAGTGGTTCATCTCTCTCTGTCTGTTTGCATTGTATGCTAATGTTCCCTTGCATGATAATGTTTGTGCTCTTGTTACTCTTGCATGTCTCTGCTCTCGTGACTCTGCATATCTCTTTTCTCGTGATTCCTGCATTCTCTCCCCTCCCAGTCCTCGCAAAGGTGAGAGATGCCGTAGTCGACAGCCCCTGTCTCGAGAATCTGTTGTGGCATCTCTGGTACCGAGCCCGCATCGCCCCCAGAGGGTGCCCCACTCGTGATGTCTGCCCACATCTGCTATCTTCACTGTCGCTCTCCGTGTTCAGTGACCGCACTGCCACCAGCAGCAACTGGGACTGCAACACCGCTGTCGGCGATGACAATGACGACGTGCTCCCCGGCGTACACGCCCTCACTTGTCGAATCCCCACCGTATCTCTGCTCCCAGTGACGCTGCAGCTCAATTGGGCCCGCAAGCACCCCTCCTCCCCAGCACCTGCCTCTGCTCCCAGCCACGGCCCTGGCCCCGTCCCCCGGCCCTTCCCAACGCCACATCATCAGCACCCACAACAGGCAGACACAGACACGGAGTGTGATGCTGCTGCTCCCACGTCAGCGCCTACACACTAACACCCAGACACGGATGCGCATGACAAGCCCAAGGCTCCAGTCGACAAGTCCCAGTGCGCGGCCCTCACCCCCATGATTTTTGAGCCCCAAGACATCCTCACACAAACACACATACAACCTAGAACCAGCACAAGTCTCCCTGCCCCAATCCCAACCCCCCCCCCCCCCCTCTTCCTCCTTTGCACTCACATCTGCAACCTTCACCCCACGCCAGTCATTCCCCACCGTCGTTGTTGTCAACCCCACGCCGCTCCCCACATCCCCTGCTACACCATCCCCATCCCCATTGCAAGGCCTCTCCCTCTGCCAGGGTAAGGAGAGGGAACAGAGCGAGCAACGTGAGGATGTGGGGAAGGCGGCGGTGGCGGCAACTGCGGTGGTGCCTCCCCCGCGGGTTCTGCTGGCCGTTAGGTCTCTGCAACATGTTTCGTCGCATAGCTCGCATCCCCATCTCCCCATACACCAAGCTCCCACCCTCTGCCAGCTCCCCACTAAGCCCCCCACCCGCCGTCCCACCCCCACCCCTGCACCTGAACCCCACCCCCACAAAAACCTTGTGGTGCCGGTGCCCAACCCCCGGCAACTCCCATACCCCCCCCAGCTCATCCATCTAGGCCTAGGACACCACCTCCCTGCCGTGCCGCCAAAGCAGCGGCGCCCGATTGAGATCACAGAGAAGTTGAGCAATTACAAGATGATGGATATGGAGGGGGACAAGTCGTTGTGGGAGTCGGATGTTAGTGGGGATGAGGGGAATGCAGACTCATGTGCACCGATGGCGTCTTTGAAGGCTGCGTGTAGTATTGGGGGAACTTTGCCGAAGATTGGCAAGGTGGCGGCTGTGTGTACGGGTATGAATAATAATCCGCGGACACGGGATCCTGGGGAATTTGCGCGCGATGCGGCTCTCGAAGCACAGCGACCGCGTGACATCATCCAAAAGCTTCCTCTGACGTCGTATTCAAATCTGGCGCAGTTCCCGCGTATGAAGAGCGGGCTGTCGCTTTTGTTCCGTCCGGATTCCATGTTGTTCTCTGAGGGCCATCTGTACCGCATGATGTGGAGTAGCCAGGATATCTTGGCACGGAACTGGTCAGCACCTGTGCCGCCGCCTGCGATGGCCGCTGTGTCGAAACGCGCTGCTGCTGTCGGGCCCGCTGTGAATGCAGAGTCGGTGTCGAGCATGAAGTCCAAGACGGGTGTTGTGCCAGATGTGAGGAGGCAGTCGAATACTTCTTCGCAGCAGCAGCGGGGTGGGTATCGTCCCAGAATCAAGCCTGAGGACACGGAGATAGAGACGGATTCTGGGCATGAGTACCCAGAAGATGTGATTCAAGTGCCGAGCAGCGTCGCGCAGTGGAAGCTTGCTGCAATTATGAGGAATGGAGGCATCCAACTGCGGTCGAAACGCCCATCCCCGTCCCGTATCACGTCGCACCCCGTTCCTCCAACGCAAACACTCGTCCTTCCACAGCACGTATCACGCACGACGACGGCGCCAGTCCTCATGCACCCTTACCTCCCTGACCCTGTGCCGCTGCAGACGCCGCACACTATCCGCCGTAAGATCATCTCAGAGGAGCTCAACGAGGAGCTCCGCCATAACCTGCTTTGGGAGCGGTCGCAGAACCAGATTCAAGGCCACCCGCCACGCGCGCCCGGGTCGATTCTTCCAGGTCTGTGGCGTCCTCTCACGCACTTGGAGGAAAACGCAGAGGCACAGACGAACACGTCTGATAAGGTGCCGGGCAAGCGGCCGTTTGCTACGCAGCGCACGAAGAGCTGGGCAGGGGAATTCCACGCCTCTGGATGTGAGTGTGACTTGCTGCTTTTTTGCAAGGGCACCTTCCCTGACTGCTGTTCCTGTTTGTTTTTTTTTGGCAGGGTGATCCAATCGCGTGATGTGTAGTACTCTTCATGACTCTATATGATATCATCGCACGACCACACGCTGCCATGTCCCTCCTTCCTCCAACTCAGTCTCATATCGAGCCCCGTGTCGCATTGAACTCTCGCATTTTTCACACTGTTTCGTTTCCGGCAAAGTACAATACCAAATTGTCTGTTTCTTTCCCTTTTTGTTCTCGTCACGTCTCCTCGGGCGATCTCAACAATGCGTATAGTGTTCTTCCCCGCTTCCCCACGTGTCCCCCCCCCTTCCCCACATGTTCCCCCGTCCTCTTCCCCACATTACACATGCCCCACATCCCATAGTGCCGCTTGCCAAGCATCTTCATCCGTGTTTCAATTACATCTTTCCGGGTCTTTGTCACACTGTGTTTACATAAAAACTGCTCTACCGTTCTACCTTTTACACCATTACCTATTGTTGTGGTTTTTTTTTCTTCTCACCTTTTCTACGAGTGTACTAGACGATTAGATACATAATGCACCGGACTTGTCGAACAGCGAGAGGAGTGATGAAGTGAGATGATTTACAGTCGGGTGTGTTCGGTGAACGCTCTTATTGCGACCGGTTCCAGTTTCTCTCAGAGGACGGATGGAACACCGAAAAGGAATAGAATTGCGTCTGGTCGGTACTAAATGCCATGAGATCTTCCACCCGAGTAGGGAGCTGGTGTTAGGCACACCACTGCCTAGTGATGGTCATGCGTTGATCTCCAAGATTTCGTTCCTTCGTGTCGTTCTCAAATAACATGCGTTCTGGCTCTTGCTCTCTCTTTTTCCCTTAGCTCTATCCTCCCCGTAATTTCCCGGACACGTATCATGTCTTCTGCTGATGATGATTGCAACCGATCTGGTCCAAACAAAGAGAGTATCACATGTTTCTGGCTCTGGCCCCGCTGACGTGCTCTTTGTCCCAGTTGAATGTGAAGCACCCCCGATGGAGGAGTGTCGCGAGACTGATGGCTGTGATTCCCAGGTGATGGTACGACTGAGGGTAGTAGGTGCTCCAATTGTGCAGCATACAAATATGAGTGCACACACATCGAAGCTGCACAGGTATGCACACTTCGTGCGTGTGGCGGCTTCTCTCACAGACCCCTCTGTGCAGAAACGAGGTCTGCCCAAAGGGTACGTGTTTGCAATTGCAGCTGGCCACTCACGAGCTGTTTTCATCCATTTGTGGCTGTAGATATGTCGAAAGCCTGGAGGCACGATTGCAGCACATGGAGATGCTGCTTCAGAGCATTGCGTCGCTTTATCTCTCTTCTGCTGATGTCTGGCTAAAGCATATTGCTAGGCCTGTCCTGATGCCAACTTCACAAAAGAGCTAGTATATATGGACAGAGAAACGTGGTATAATGAGCGACAGAAGCGAGGAAACATGAGTCCAGCACCCGTTGCCACAACCTCCAACTTTAGGCAAGGCCAAGCCTCCACCTCCAGAACATCAACGCCTAGAGCTCAGCCCATGGATTCAACCATGTATCGGATGAAATGGATGTTAGCCACGATGACCATGTGCATCTCCCAGACGATCTTCAGCGCATGGCCGTTACCTCTAAGAACCGACGGTTCCATGACAAATCGAGCAGTCTCGTTCTTATCCAGACTGCCATGGATATGAAACGCGGTACACTGGTCCTTGTGGCTGTCCAACCTCACCTTCAGTGTTGCATGGGAGTGGGAAGGAAAGCGCTCTTGTGGCCCAGATGACAACTGTAAATTGGAGTTCCCCCCACCTGATTTGATGGAATCCCTCATCCCCACTCTATTTTTTCTACGATAACCTCTACTTGGCCCTTTTGCATCACCCTACGTTTGCACGCCAGTATAACAAACGTCTGCACGAGTCCAACAATGGTTTTGCTTCAATCATTTTGCTAGTATGCGCAATCGCATCACGTTGGTCTGACAACCCTCACGTTTTGCGACCAGATCAAGCCTCAAGCAGCAACATTCCCATTTCACGACATTCTGCTGGCTGGAAGTATTTTGATCAAGCGCAGATGCAACGCAAGTCGCTCGTTTCCGCAGCGTCTTCGTTTGATTTACAATGCAGTGTGTGACTCCTCTTGACCAATGCATGCTCGTGTTTAGTGACGAATGTTCATATCATAGCTAGCAGCAATATTCTTACCTGGTTCTGTGGCACCAAGACCATTCTGAAAGAGCCGTATTTGCTGTTACGCACCTAGGCCATCAACACATGATCCTTGGCTACACCTGGCTTCGAGACCACAACCCAGAAGTTGACTGGAAGTCTCAAGAAGTACGGATGACTCGCTGTCCTTCCCATTGCCACACGTGTCGCAACATCATCAAGGAAGAACACCAGAAGGCCTTGCAACTGCGTACCTGCCGTATCGGTCCTTGCCCTATTCTCATGCATGATTCAGGTGGATCAATAGCCGAAGAAGGACTCCTCCTGAGTCAACAATGTGGAGGCGATTCCGAAACGACCAAAGACACATCTGACAAAGCTATAGAAGAGGGTGACCGTATTGCAGTTGCTATGCTCCCTCCCCAGGATGAAATCATTCATGCTTCTTCAACAATGTCTCAATGACTTGCAGAAGCAGCCTGGCATAACTCCCAACCTTCAGACACTCTTCCAAACTACCTGTCCGACTACAAAGACATCTTTGCAAAGGAGTCATTTGACAAGCTTCCAGAACGCAAGCCATGGGACCATGCCATAGAACTAGAACCAGGAGCCAACCCACGAGCATCACCTAAGGTGTACCCCTTGTCACCAGGAGAACAGGCTGAACTGGACAAGTTCCTCGAGGAGAATCTACACACCAGATGTATACGACCGTAGCCTTTATCTATGACAGAGTCAGGGTCTGAGTCAAAAACAATATTTTTTTTCAAAATACTGGAATT
Source organism: Ramaria rubella (assembly GCA_015039355.1). Classification (NCBI taxonomy): domain Eukaryota; kingdom Fungi; phylum Basidiomycota; class Agaricomycetes; order Gomphales; family Gomphaceae; genus Ramaria; species Ramaria rubella. The sequence continues at coordinate 197,105 of MU134411.1, read as the reverse complement.
TCAATTTTGGTATTGTTAGATTTTTTT
>MU134411.1:155771-178846 GCA_015039355.1 Ramaria rubella | reverse complement strand
TCCACCGCCGGCTGAGTCTGGCGGGTATCTTGGACAGAAGCCTGCTCCCGCTCCTGCACCTGTGGTCGCATCTATGTTAGGATTGACCGTGAGGTCGGATGATCGGCAACTCTGGTCAAAATCCGTCTATCAAAGTTGGAAAATGGCTGGTGAGGGGGGCTGGTGGACATGCATGTATCAGCGACCTACAGGGAGAAGGGGGGAGATGGCGTGTGCCTACAGATTTTTTTTTGCGTCCATCGAGGACGATCGACGGTCGTTTGCAGTCCATCATGACTGGCCAGCTTGTCGTTCGATGACGGACCGGACGGTTTTGATTCGGATACCTATTGGTGGCATAAATGTGAGAACAGGGAGGTTTCAACATCCCCATCATTCCATTCACGATGGGCTCGATTATCTCTGTATATATCGGATATGTGACTATGGAGTCATGCATTATCATTTTGGAACTACGCACCACTCTCAACAGCCCACAAATGCACAGGTGACCCCATTCCAGGTATAGATTTAACAGCTTCATCGAAGGTGCCATTTAAATTCTACACCTGCCAAAAATTAGTCAAACACATTAGTACAATTTCTAATATATCGGCACTCAGATTATATCACCCATAACATTTGGTATGTCTTATATATTATACCTCAATAACAGATTTTGCTTCATTGCGCACAGCTGTGTGGGCTCTGTATCTTCATTTGACGATTTCCGCAACCCAGATTGCGAGACGGCCATTTGCGATGAAGACGAATTGTAGCGTAGGAAGGTGAGGTGCTTGGTGCAGGCGTCTTGATGGGGTTGAGGACTGAAGAATAAGTAGAAATTGATAGTGAACAAGGTGGCTTGAACTTGTTAAGTGCCTGAACCTACATTCGTGCTATTCACAGAAGCCAGATATTGCGTAGATTGTGTTAATACGGCTTATGTTATACACGAGTTCTTCACTACACCGTCGACGCGTGAGCTGATTCTGAAGTTTATGGCAACGTCTCGAAATTTTCTATTATTCGTCAGCGTATTCAACACTTCGGGTGTTTATCTCCGGAATAGGGGGGCTATTCCGGCGATTTACTTAGTGATTACGTCAGGAGGCCTCGACTAGCGCCCAGACGCCTCGCGAGGCCTCCCGGCGCCTCTTGAGGCCTCTTCGCCACCCACTCTCCTCGCCGCCGTCGCCGTGCCTCCTAGCCCCCCTTCGCTCATCATCGGGGCGCCGCTGCCGCCATTCCTCCGCCGCCCCTGTCGCCCTCGTGGACTTGAGTTCTCCATGCCAAAACGCCTGAGAATCTTCTCCATGCCAAAATGCTCGAGAATCTTCTCGATGTAAGCATGCTGTGAGAACAAAATCGTACACGCTGCGTGGTCCCTTTTTACTTCAATGCCTAGTAGCCAGTGGAGATCACCAAGATCTTTAATCTTTACTATTGTGCGCAGCTGCTCTTTGAAGTCGTGTATGGATTGTTTCGAATTTCCCACCATAGTCAAGTCATCCACATCTGCTGCGACGATGAGGGCATCTCCAGCCTTGTACCTATAGAAGACAGCATGCTCGACTCAGCAGCGTGAGAATCCGAACTTATAGAGGATACCACAGAAAAGTTCGTACCACTCACGCCCTGCCTGCTTGAGGCCGTAGATGGCTCTGTTTAGACAGCATACAAGGTGTTCCTTCCCAGGAACTTCATATCCTTTCGGCTGGCGCATGTAGATAGTCTCCTTGAGCATGGCATTCAAGTAAGCACCATCTACATCTGTATGCTCTAGTTCCCAGTTGTTCTGAGCAGCAAGTGCAGCAATAATGCATATTGCCGTGAGTTTTGCAGTAGGTGAGAAGGTTTCATTGTAATTCACTCCTTCTGCCTGAGAAAAACCCTGTGCAACGAGCCTAGACTTGTGGTTAGCAATGTTACCGCCTGCATCGTGCTTGTAGTGCAGTATCATCCTACTGCCAACAATGTTTGCATCTTTTGGAGGCTCCACCAGGTCCCAGGTATGCATTCTTTCATGTTGTTCAAGCTCACAACATATTGACTTATCCCACTCAAGCCAGTCAGCGTGTGTCTTGGCATCCTCAACATTTTTTGGATTGTCTCCCACGGTGTCTGCTGCCGCTGCCATAGCGAACTCGAGCTGATGTGGCCACTCCCCCTCCATCTCGACCTCGTCTCCCTCTTCTTCCTTAGCCAAAAATGCGAGTGCAGCACTCTCTGTAGGGATTTGGAGACCGTGAGGGTAAGCAGGCTTGTTACTGTAGCCTGTGCTTGTCCCTCGGCCCTCAGCGATGTCCTGGATGTATGCAGATGGTTTTCGTTGCCTCTTGCTTCTAGTTTGTGGCTGAGATTCTTGCACAGGTTCAGATACCTCGAAATCTTCAAGTAGGTCTACATGTGATGGGTTCTGGGATGGGATAGGTGTGGGTGATGTAGGGGAGGGTTCTGAGTTGTTCGGTGGTGCTGATGGGGTCTCATTGGCTTTGTCAGAGGTGGTGTACTGGTTGCTGGAGGTCCTATTCTCCCCCTCGACCTGTAAATCAACCGGAACAGTGATGACACTGCTGTCAAGTGTCACATTATGTTTGACAGTGACACGACATTTGCCTGGCCAGTATATTCTGTGTCCTTTGCTTTCGTCACTGTACCCTACCCATCTACCTTCATCTGCCTTTGCTTCAAGTTTCCCGCTGTTCTCCTTGAGCACATATACCTTTGCGCCCCATTCTGGTAAGTCTGAGAGGTCTGGTTTGGAATTGAACATCAGTTCGAATGGTGTTATGTTGTACGGGAGTGCGCGGGTTGACATTCTATTCTTAAGCCAAGTAGTGTGACATACCGACTCGCTCCAGAGAAACTTCAGTAGTTTGGCCATGATATGCATGGCTCGAGCATGCTCTAGCAGTGTCCGATTCAACCTTTCTGACACGCCATTCTCCTCAGGTGTGTCGTGAACTGTAAGGCTTCGGATTGTGCCTTGCATCTTCAGGTATGCCATGAACTCATTGGACAGGTATTCACCACCACGATCAGTCTGTAGACGTTTCAGCTTCGCACCATGCTGTGTGCCTAGCCAAGCTTCATATTCCTTATATCTAGTCATTGTCTCACTCTTCCTCACCATGGTCTCAAATTGCGACCATCGGTTGAAGTCATCAGTGAAACAAACAAAATAGCTTTTTCCATCGAAACTTGTGGGGTTAGATGGTCCCCACACATCCGAGTGGACTTTCTTGCCGAATGTGGTGGCACGCAGACCTTCTTGCTCCTTCAGAACTGGTTTCCCTGTTTGCTTCGCTTTTGCACAAGCAGCACAGAATGTTGCTTCACTCATCATGTCAAGCTCGAGTCCAGATATTGTTCCATCCTGAACAAGCTTCTTCGCGACTCTGGGTGAGATATGACCCATTCGACGATGAAGTTCATCAAGCGTGAGAAGTTTTCGAGCAACGTTCGCAGTTTCTGAGGTGCGTGACTTGTGCTCAACCTTGTACAGACCATTTGAGAGCAGAACCTGACCAACTAGTGTTCCGTGTTTGTCTCGAATAATGCACTTCTCCCCCTTGAGTAGTGTGGAGTAGCCAGCCTTGTCACAGCCAGTGAGTGATACCAGTGTGAAACAGAGATCAGGACAATATAGTACATCATTTAATGTGACTTGAGTTGACGTCTTCCCATTTGGAATCGCCACCTTCATGCTACCAATTCCAGTAGCATTGAACATGGTCTTGTCAGCCGCATTGATAGGTCAGGGTGAGATCTCCTTGAATGTGACGAATCAGTAACGGCTAGGAGACATGTGACCTGAGGCTCCCAAGTCATAAACATCGACGTCGAGACTAGCGAGTGGACTAGTCTCCCATGCAAGTGTGGCACCAGCGAAAGTCATGGTGAAAGCAAAATTTGTGTCATTATTCTTCTTCTTCTTGCCCTTAGAATGGCATTCAGATTTGACATGACCCTTTTTACCACAATTCCAGCACTCAACGTCACTCTTCGAAGTGCTAGAGTTGCTGCTTCAACCTTGTGCTTTACAACGGCTTTTTGTCGTCGTGAGTGCATTTTCATTTGCTTTAAGTTGTCGATCCTCAATGACAAGCCAATCATATTCATCAAGAATGGTTTGGATGACCTTGTCTGGCTCCAGCTTGGTATTGGAGTGGGTCGCAGAGGTAGATATGATGTTAATGAGTGGGCGATAATATTTCAGAAGTGATCCCAATATGACTGTGACAAAATCCGTATCAGTAATTGCGGCTTCCATACCAGACAACTGCTCCTGCATCTGCATGAGAGCCTCAATGTGCGTTCTGACATCAGAGTCCTCTTCGCACTTCATTTCATACATACGGCATCGCAAATCAACCTTTACCGTCACAGCCTTGCCTTCGTGCTTGACACAAAGGGCATCCCACACACCCTTGGTGGTCAGCTGTTTCTGTAGCTCCAGTAGGATACTGTAAGGGACAGTTGTGAAAATCTGTGCCTTGACTGTTGCCTCACGTTGGTGATAATCATCCCAACATTTCTCGGCTTTCTCCAGTTGTTCCTCTTTGTCCTCATCCATATCACGACCTTTGGGGAGCATAGGGATAGCTGCAGACATCCGAGCGGTCCCCTCTATATGTCGCATTACACCCCGAGTCGATGCTAGGGTCACTAATGTTTGACTCTTCCAGGTGACCCAGTTTGACCTGTCCCGGGCAAGCTTGGGAACAACATAAGACTTTGTAGATGTGGTGGAGGACATTGTGGGCTCTGTGGGGCCCATAACCTGTAGCAGTTAAACACAGTAGCTAACAAGGAACTAAAGACGAACAGGCTCAGTGAATACACTATTCACTGAGCTATATATAATAACTACCTAAAGGCGAACAGGCTACGGAATCGGTAAGTACATGTTCGTCTTTATATGAGAACGTTACACACCTCAGTGAATACACTATTCACTGAGGGGTATTCTAACTATCAGTCTGAATATATAGGTTAGGTTGCAGCCTATCTAGGCCGCAACCTTTAGTCACCTTCCCCTTATCGTAAGCCTACATTCTAGGCTTATTCGGTGTCCAGTGCCCATATACCACAACACTTTCGCTGCTGCTTGCCTCCCTCAAGTTCAGGCGTTGTCGGCTTGGTGGCTTGATGTGCTGTAGGAGGAGTGGGGTGAGGTGAGAACGGAGGGACGGTTGGGGTGGGGTGAATCGGAATCGGTATGTAGGGCATCGCCATGGTTGGGCTGTGCTCTTGCTTGTGCTTGTGCTCATGATGCCATGTAGTGTGGTGAGGAAGATGGAAGGTGCAGCAGCGGGGACGTCAATGTTGCAGTGACAGCAGGACTAAGACAACGCATTGGCGGCTCACCGCCACGCTTTGTGAGCACTTGCCACCGTGCTTTCCAACTCCAGGAGTTTGTTTATCATGGGTGGATTATGTTCATGGGTATTTCTTCTTCTTCTTATGTCGGGTTTTAAATGTTGCCTGTTTATAGTATGCGACAGGTCTCAAGAGTGCTCTCAAGATGAAAGAGATTAGCTGTATGCATTCCGCAATCCCACTTGTCCACGCGTTAGCATAGCAATAGCAATAGGGGAAAATAAATGGACGTACTAGTACACATCGTCATGAAACTTCTGGGAGGCTAGCTGGTGGTCATTAATAGGTACAGTGTTGAGCGTTTGGGACTGAATCAGTATACGAGGTTGGTTGAAATCCCGATGGAATCACATTAGAGGGTCAATGATGTAGATACATAAATTGCGGTACAGAATCAGATTCCAACACCAGGTTCAAAGTGTGATTTCATTCCTCCTTCCCTGCATGTTAAGTTTCGGCTTCCCAACCCATATCAATTGATCACTCAGGCCGACAATTCACTCTCTAACTCATGCAACCAGCCCGCTTACAGGCTTAGATTATGTATGAGTCACATCCATTTAAGAAGTAGAAAAATGGGTCATCATCTAAGTTCACTGAGAGATAATGGAGGTGGAGATTGAGGAATCTCAAAATTCCAATTGTGTAACTTATACACACAGGCCTCAAGCGCATTCTAATATTAAGGTAGAGGAGCAGTATTCTCCCGTCCTATCTTCTTGTGTCCAATCCGGCAAGAATGCCAATGTGTCTACCGCTCATTCTTGCCGTGAGTTCTTGATTGTACTCGTGGAAGATTCCTTCCTAACATCATGATGAATGACACCCTGGATCCTTCAATGATTTGCAATTAGACCTCATGACATCAGGAGAACACGGCGTTGGTATAAGTGTCTTTTCAGTGGACTGGATTGCCTGGGGAGTGCGTTTCATGCTCATAATGAACAAATAATCTGTGAAGACGAGTAATGTGAAGCGATGGATACTCAGGAAATGGTATATCTCACCACTGGATACACTTTTAAGATGTCCGCCAATGTTACTTGGGGTTCCACTCCACAGGAAACCAAACAAGACTGCAGGCGAGATAGCCAACAGTAAGATTAATACGATAAACCCTCATCGCCAGTTCCTAAGAAATCCTCGTCCATGCTGCTCGGAGATGAGATAATGGCAATAATGCATGAACCTGAACTTTACCTGTGGTTTCCATATTTTGACGGTGGGGGAATTGGTCGAACAACTGCTTGCAATCCAATGTTGTTCGCGATAGGAATGGGTCTGCTCTAATTTCAACATTAAACAATATTCATGAATGGAGCCGAACCGTTAGTGTTTGAACGAGACCGCTAGAGGCTATAGATATTTCAAGATTAATTTATATCCACAAGGCAGAGGCAGAGAGAGATATGTACCATGAGCAAGTTTCTGAATTAGCTTAAAGGAAGAAAATTTGTGCACATAAATACACCTGTCATCACTGCCTTGAACAACAATGGCACCAGACATGCTAAACACGGCTTGTTTGGGTTTCCTGATAGTAAGGGGCACCTCAAAAGTGCGCAAACCGTGGTGAACCATGTGAGGAAAACTATACACATCTGTACCATTGTTGAGGTTATTTATGAGGATGTGTTTTTTCATCAGGTGAAAGGGTGGCGGTTCCGCTTAGAAATCGCAGAAGTCAAGGATTTTGGCAATTTAGAACTCCCTTACACTCACATCTGGCTAAAAACGAAGCACTCCCACAGGAATGACCATGGATCCAAATCCCATGCGAAACTGCAAACGAATCAGAACCCATATATCGGTTTAACTACCTTTTAACTGCTTACATCCGATGAGATTCGAGGTACATCACCATGATGGAGCGTCCCTCATTAAAAAATTGTACACTTCTAGCAATGAGAGCACGAGACTCCTCAGAATGATAAAGAGTCATTGTCCCTAATGTATATGATATCAAAATCTGTTACCATTAGCATTGAAATAACACTCACAGTCTATATTGACATTCAAAATATTTGCCTCACCATTACCTACAGTGGTGAGACGGCGATGCAACAGATCAAAATCTATGCTCTCCACATGGGCCCCATGAGCTCTTTTAACTTTGACATTATGGAATGCAGCTGTTGGCTACAATCCTGGTCAACTTACATGAATAGAAAATATCCGACCATAAAATAATCACTTGATTAACACTCTTAGAATAAACGTGAATGGATCCATCTGCACATGAGAAAATTAAAGACAATTCCGTGCGCGCGTTGGTCACCCAGATGATATCAGTAACAGGTCCGCTGGCAGCGCAAGAAACCTTTTGAACAAGGGTTCCCTGGTGAGTCGACCATACACATATATGGGAATCATCACCTTATCCAAGCTGATACTCAGTAACTGTCACAATAAGTATGTAGCTTCTCTCACCACCGCTAGCAAGTAACTGGCCGTCTGGAGAGAATTGCAATACGTTGATTGGTTTCGTATGCCCTTTCAGCACATGAAGAAGGTAATAACTCTGTTAAAATTGTCAGTAAATACTTGTGGGGCCAGAGCAAAACTTTACCCGGAGTGTGCATTTGGTGGCAGGCTGCATGATGGTCAGTATTAACCTTATATTATGTAAACAAGACACATTGGCACTTCACCCACCGCTCTTGCTATCGTCATGATCAGCAGCTCCATTTCTCTGGTTGGTAACTTTGTCTAATTTGATTGTGAGAATCTAATGCACCTGGTCCTTCTATAGGGAAGCTACAAGCTTCATAGTACCTTAAAAGGCCACACTCGAGCTATCAATGCCTTGCGGTTTAGCCCCGACACTAAGCTCCTTGCAAGTGGTGGTAAGTCAATCTGACTATCTCCAACACTTTTCATAATTTCGCCATCTTTCAATTATAATTGTAAATTTATATCCTTCCCAAGCATCAGATGGGAGAGTCAGAATTTGGTCCACAAGCTCCAGGAAATGTATCCAAACAATTTCCAACTTCGTCAACGGTCCTGTCACGGATGTTATTTGGGCCAAAAGTAAAGAAAGAAAGCTGCTGGCTATAGTTTTCGCTTGTGCTGATGGCACTTTACAAGTATATGTTCAAACGGTGAGATGAAAGACAATCATGATGGTGAATACATGCTAAGGAAGTTCTTTAGACGAAGCGTTTTGAAGCTGTCGTTGCAATCTGCACCCATAAATCCTCCATAGAAGGGATTGATTATGACCTGATAAATATACACTTGGCTACTGCCGGAGGAGGGGAGGCAAAAGTATGGAATATTGATTCAACATGCGAGTGTTTGTTTTGACAGTGAGGTTTCATGACTGAGAAAATTACAATTGTGGCACCCCAGGGAGTTTGGATCTCCATGCATCAGAGTCGCACAACAGTGTGACGTGCAGAAGCGTTCACTTTACAGATCAAGGCCATGTACCTTGAAACATCAAATGTGTCAGTGTCATCAATTTTGAAGTCTCAATAGACAACTAACGCTCTAACAGGATAATGTGGAACATTGATCTGTGGAATAAGTTATGGGAGCGACATTTTACTTCAGATCGACAAATCACGTCGAGAGCATATGCTTTGCAATCCCTTACATGTTCGACATGAGCTCATGTTAATCACATTCAGTGGTAATGCAAGAATATCTCCTGATGGACAAGACCTGCTCATTGACAACCTTTGGAACGGTATGGACGCCTATTCAATTCATTCCAGGAAACATATTGCGACGTTTAATGCTCCAGTTGCTGAGAGAAAACCGAAGCAAGTGATGTTTGACCCCTCAGGTGACTTTGTTATCCAGGGGAGCGATAAAGGCTTAGTCTACATTTCTGACTTTCACACCTTAGCTCCTGTGCAAGCTCTTGTCCATAGCAAGCATAGAGGATTGGTACAAGCCATTACAGTTCGTTTTCTTCCTTCATTTTTAAGGGATACACTTACGTTGCATCTTACAAGTGTCACTCACATCGCGATCAGTGTTGGATTGCCAGTGGGTGCTCTACGAACGAACCAACAGTCATCATATGGAAAAAGGTAAGCTCTATTTATTCCATGGCTAGTTTACTCTAATGTTTCATTAGCAAAATATAACTGTTGATATAACGGTGATTATATATGGACTCCTTAGCCTACTGGGAGTCGTGTGTTTGATTTACACATCTAGAATTCTGGACCAAGCACCCCACCTTTGATGCATTTAGGCGGGTTCTTGAAATGACCACATATGCGGTTATGACTAGGCATGTAAATAAAGTCACAAATCAAACGCGTATTGAAGACAGTGGGCCGGCATGGCCGTAAGACCATTATTGAAGCACGGAGTTTCTCTTTGAATTTTTTGATTACGGTCTAAAACAAATCAGAGAGACTTGACTGTGTGAGTACAATCGCGTCTTCGTTGTCAAATCTGGAAGAGAAATCATATCCCGATCAACTTGAACAGGTTCCCCTTTGGGAGCTAGACCGGTTTTTTGTGAGATCAGTACCACTTTGTATTAATTGAATCAGAACTTGAATGTGGCTAGGTTGATCATCCGGAACTCGTGGGACATATTCGACACTTGAAGAAATACCATCCTGGGAGTAACACTGCTTTGCTCCCCGATCACGCCACAGACTCATGCCTGTGGGCGTGGAGACACGACGCAAAACACTTTGATCATGCACTCTAGCTAGATCGTAGGTTAAATGCACGTACACTGCTTGGATGGGGCAGGTTTCATGGACCATCCTAAAACTCGCATGCAGCATGTTTTCCCTCCAATTACACAGCACCTTTGCTTCAGCCCAGAATGGAGTTTAACACCCCCACCAGTCACCCAAGGCCAGACATTTTCTGTTACTTTTGATACTGACACAGAGTCGTTCACTGCTGCTCCCAGAGTGTTGAATACAGCGTCAGCCACCGTTGTAGTGCCCGAGACTAATGCATCTGATATGGGTAAGCCGACATTATCAACATTTATCACATGCACCCTCTGACATTAGCCACCAGAAAATAAAATGAAGAAAATGTCGAAGACACCTGTTCGCTCCATTCTTAAAGACAGTCCTCATACAGCCATGGGGTCAGGTGGGGCAGGTGCCAGTGAGTCTTCATGATTCAATTTCAGATAGATATAAGCTGATTAATTTTAATCTAGACAAGAGGATAAGGATACATCCACCTCTCGAAATGGAGGGAACTTCAGTTTCTGAAGACAAGTTGGAGGAACATACAGGTGTTACCTCAGATCGATGTATACCTAAACCAAAAGGCGAGGTAGGCCACCCCAGAACAAACGGCTACAGTCTTTTCCTGACTTTGGATTGGGAACAGACCGAGTACAAAATTGTCCAAGTATATTCAGTCACGATTGAATGTGAGATGAAGCTTATCTGGCAATAGAGAGGAGTGCAGCAGCTTGCCGATGCGATACTCGATACCTCACTGGGAATATCGAAGCAGGACCCCAACCTTGTCTTTGATCTTCTTCATTTTATGATATAACGTGACAATCTGATTTTACTTAAACAGGCGTCGAAAAAATTCAAGATCCTTTGTAATTATATTGAATATTGGCCAGCCCGTGATATGGTAAAACAATACCTGAAGAACACAGCGGATAAGGCTTGTAAGGACAGGGCCATGCTCATTGCAGCCCACAAATGGGTATGCCTTCACAGCCAATGTACCCAAACTAGCTGATGGTGCTCTAGGTATCTAGACATTCAAAGTCTGTTATACTGCAGGAATCGAATGACTCCTGAATTTTATTGAGAGCTTTTTTGGGTCGTGCAGGCTAATGAGCACTTTGTAATTTAAATTGCTTACCCGTCTCTGAAGTCATGTCAATGAATTAAGTGAGAACTATTGTTTATTCCCCCTCCTTGGAACCCGACGCTCCTTTTGGATAAAGGCTGCCACAACGTCTGCCCAGGAACTCATCGTTCCCACCACACAGTGATACTGGTCTAGCTCGGAAGTAAGTAAATATATCGGAAAACGTGTACGTGCGTGTGTGCATGCTGCCATCACATAATTGCCAAATTCTTGCCTAACTGCGGCCATGAGGCCCAAAGACATCGAAGCTCCTTGTTCATGTCACACATGATATTGATACTTGTTTAGCTCAAGACAATGGGATGGAGGTAAATATATCAGAAACGTGTTGAACAGTAGGCACGTGTGTGCATGCAGGATCAATGAGAATTATGAGATAACCATATTGGGTATAACTAGAGGGCATGTTGTCGAGGCGTGGATCAAGGAAGCCTCAGGGACACTACTGTTCCTGTTACTCTACTCCATTGCTCATTCTTTGTTGTACCCCACTGCCATGCCTAGACCAAGATTAATAAACACTGACGACTTGCCTCTCCCACAAGGGTGGTGGAGCAGGAAGGTTGTGTTCTCGTTGTACATTTTAGCAGCGTAGGTAATTCGTAACCTGTTTTTTGGTCAATCATGATTTTTGAATTTGTAGACTTGTATATTTCCTGCATATTGCGTATCTGGTAATTACAACATATGTGGTCTTACACTGGACGGCTGTGGGCTTTCTGACCGTTATTCAAGACACTGTCGGTCCAGTTTGTTACTTCTATGATTCAGAGTCTCCCATTTCTTCCGAATCCCCCATAAACCCTCATATATCAAGATTCTATGAAATGGTGGATGGTCGACCAGATGATGCACTCCACTCATTAGAGGTATGGAGTATAGATATGGCGGTAAAGGACATAGTCCCGTTCATCAGGACGAGTCAGCTCAACCTCTGAGAAACTCTTGCAGAATCTATCATGCAACTAGGCCAACACGCCCATCTCTCTGATGGAATGCTCCGAGCACTTGATACCAAGACTCAGAACGTGTTGCACTGGCAAGTATTCCCTATCCCATTTGAGCTAGTGGCTTACAGGTCCAACTAGTGTTCTTCCCATGAATAATTCATACTATGGCCCGGTCGTACCACATACCATTGTCAGCCAGATCCCCAGTGCCCTTTCTATCGTTTGTCCACTCCTACAAATGTCTGGAGTTAAACAACCACCTCAGTGGCTTGGGTCACTACATGATGTCATGATCAGTCTTTCATCGCAGATCCACAAGCTTGTGCTCTCAGTCGAATCATGCCTATACACCATTCATAGGCTTCAAGCACAGGCAGAGCTGATTCAGAAGCTTGTGCCACTGGCCTTGGAAAATAAAAAATCAAGAGAGAAGAATGCATGGTTCGGGCTGTGGGCAATATTTTCCGATAAGGCAAAGGAAATTCCTGAATATAATCCCTTGTTCAAGCACTTAATGCTTTTAACCACGGTTACTCAGGTCAGAGCCCTTGTGACGCAGGAGATCTTAGAGGGAATAAGCACGGGTTTGGAGCACTGTCGGTCTGCTGCAGTGCAATTTTTGTTATTGGAGGCAAATGAATTAGGAGATGTGGTCCAGCGGTATAGATATATTTCTGAGATCAGGCTAACAAACTGAGGCTATGCAGCTGATTTTTGTATGCAATGATTGATTCCTTGAGATGCATATGGCCTACCTCGCATATTGGTGCATGGCTAACTTGAACTTGCTGTGACAATCTTGAGCTGAAGCAAGAATGAACCAGGGACAAAGAAAGAATTATATTGCGAATGACTGAGTAGGGCCGGTTGCTGGAGGATCTGCTGATTTTATTGCGGATTTCAAAGGAATGCTGTCTTGAGAAAGAAATTATGCATTGGAGAAAGTATATAAGACTTGCCTTCACTTCCCGCTTCCGATGATTTGGAGGCTTCTGAGTCCTGACGGTGAAACTTTGTCTTAGCCGCTGAGTCTGTTGATGCATGTCCCACTTTGTGGCATCTGAAAACCTTTCACCCAGACGAATCAAAAGCTTCAGGCACCATAGCCCCCCCGGATCATTTCGACAGTCAATTTTGTCTCTCAACACTCCACACCTTGTACGTCAGCTGATGCTTTTTGGGTAAAGTGAAAAACCATGCATTTCTTGGGAAAGCAACAGGATGTTGGTCAACATTAATTTCTGGTCATAAGGACTTTGTGATTGTAGTGTCGATGTGGGCTGGGAAGGAATTGGGGAGTACTAGTGTATGCCGAAGAGGCATCTCCCGCTCTGTGACCCATCTCAAGCAAGCTCCAAAGCTATTGTTATTATTCCCAATATATGGCCATCACTCCTCAAAGCAACAATTACAAAACCCACAGGCACGAAGGCAAAAGCTGCAATTTTGGATGGATCAGAAAACATAATGTGGCGAGAACGGGCTCGCTCTCTTCTGCTGACCAATAAGTCTCATCATGCCCTATCGTATTACTAGCTTGATCTGTTCACTGACGAGGAAGCTGAAAAAAAAAATAGTTGGAATCTTCTTTTTACATGGCCTTTTTGTCAAACGCCAAAAGGAATCCATAACCTTCTCTCAGTCCATACAGGGCTTTGAACCTCGTCGGATCATTGAACACCGTAATTGTGTTTCCTGGCATCCAAACATTGTAAGTCTGGTTCCAATCAGACAGTCAGACCCTGTAGATCCTCGTGCTAAACGTGTGTTTTTGGTGGCATGTACACAATTCCATCGATTTCCCAGAGATGGGCCAAACACCCCTGCTCTTTTGTTATTTAGGTCTAAGTGCATCATTAAAAATGCATGTCTTATAAATACTCAGAAACCATGCTTCCAAGCGCTTCGACCATGGCGGTTGGCAATGGAGAGATAGGATGTGTTCCATTCACAGTCTTCTTACACTTTCCATATTCTAGATATGCGTATATGCTAACACCCTTCCAGGAGACCGAGGAGTGTCTGCATTGTCAAAACACCCCAAATTTTGCACTTGGAACAAAGATGCTTGAGACCAAGGCCGATAGTATCGCCCCTCTGCTCCCCTTCCTTCTTGTCCCTTTCGATTCTCCCTTACACCCACTCTTCAAGTCCATGCAGCTCAATTTCTCTCCGAAGCGCAACAACGAGACAGCCAATGTGGTATATCACACTAGAGATGGCCAGAAGTGCAGGAAATCTGTGTGCACATGCACCGAATGTATTTCCTTTCAGTGCCTTGTTGGAACCCAATGGAGTCGCCAACATTCAATCTTCCGAGTCCTTTGAAGTTTTGAATTTGTTTTTTGACCTCATGTATCCCCTTTTGTTGCCCTCATTGTTGAAACTTGGGATAGAGATGAGGCTGCCGCTCTACACATTGTCTACACGCTTTTCAGCATTCGGAATTCGACAAATTCTTCTCCCTTGTCTGCAGTACAGCCATATGTATCTTCTCCTTCTAGCCGTGCTGAACATTTTGTTTACCAGGGAATTGTTAAACAGTGACACAGCACCTGTCCTCTATGCTGCCGCAAGCCATGCTGGGGACCTAGTCCTAGCCAGTGATGCTGCAAGCCGTCTTCTCTGCCCAGATCTTGACTGGGCAGCCTTGCCCACAGATCTACCTGTAGAGGCTTGTCTAAACTTGGTATGCACGCAACAGTTACACGGCTCCACATATCTAAGGCTCACATTTATATAGATTAACCTTCATCACCTGAGGCTGCAGCATGTCATTGGGTTTACCTCTGACCTCTTTGCTCTTGGCCGGGGGACTCATCGTCCATGTCATAACTGCACAAATAGCAGTACAGATTTTTTTGTTGCGCTAGGTTCACGGGTGATCAGACTCGCCGAACCGGGAATCACTGCGGAAATATTTTTTGCATCTCTCTTACCAAACAACCCACCAAACTACTACAACACATGCAAGGAATTTCTATGCTTGATTTTGGATGGTGTCAATAACAGCTTGAAAGCTATGCCTCAGTGCATTTGAGAAGGTGGGACACATGATAGCTTGATTTTTCCCCCTCCATATACTGACAATCAGATGCCCAGGACTCATACTACATTATGATGCATTCACGAAATGATGATTTTTCAATGGATTTCTCCTCTTTGCATTTCATTTTGTGCGCAATTCGTTTTTCTGTCACATGAGGGCCTGTAGATTTGTTGTACTATGAAATTGGATTATATAAAATACTGCATGACAAGCTCTTGTAAGAACAACATTTCGATCCCAAGGCAGTATTGCATCCTGGGCTTCGACTAAATCTCCAAGCGAGTTATAGATCCTGTGACTCAGATGGTGTATGCCAGCATCAGTCTGCGAAATTGGGAAGTAAGGAAGCCATCACCTGTACCCCAAATGAGTTGGCGGAAACAGTCCGAGTTCAGTTAGGAGTCGTGTTTCAAACATGCAGCAGGTGCAAAGTGTGCTTGAATCCCCTGGTTATGAAGACGTATTCCTGGTAACAGAACACCAGGGACTCCTTGCTAAAGTGCTCGAACGCCATGGGGATTTACAGCTGTTTCGGGTACATAAGGCGGAGTTTGAAATGTGCTGAATAATCACAATTTCACCATTGCCAGGTATTTTGTGTCTCCATCCTCAGCCACTGCGAGTTAAGCCTTAAAAATTTGGAATAATGGAGTTATATATAATTGAATAAGTCCTGTCTAAAATGAGTCCTGTAAAATGTAGTATTTAACAATGAGGTCTGGCAGGGTAGATTACCCATAGACAGACCAAATCAGCAGATATTGTCCTGGTTCTTTCTGATTATACACTAGTGTATATATACTCATAATCTACAGAGTTGAATTGCTTTAAGAATGCTCATTGGTGCCTTGGTGGAAACAGTAAATGTCTGCATATAGAGAGAGTCTGTGCTCAATGAAAGAGGAATGTATAAGGGCTGTTTATCTCATGGATTATGAGTATATATATACTAGCATATAATCAGAAAGAACAAGGACAATATCTGCTGATTTGGTCTGTCTATGGGTAATTTACCCTGCCAGACCTCATTGTTAAATACTGCATTTTACAGAAGTTTTCTGAACAGGGCTTATTCTATTATATATAACTCCATTATCCCAAACTTTTAAGGCTTAAATCGCAGTGGATGAGGAGGGAGACACAAAATACCTGGCAATGGTGAGATTGTGATTATTCAGCACCTTTCAAACTCCGCCTTATATACCCGAAACAGCTGTAAACGGTGAAGGATTTGCTACTTTTTCCTCATCCCATTTCACCTCCCATTAATCATTGATGCAGACTCCTGAAGCTGTCGAGCTTGCTGTTTGCATGTGGGGTATACCTGGGATAGATCACCCGGTTTTTAGCCCCAAAGCTTTCAGTCAGTTTCTCAGTGGCGCCTCTGACACCCTACCTGACATGCCTAATGCTAGCCTCGTCTGCATCATGGAACTCGTATTGTCTGAACACCAATCTGCCTATACAGTCGAGATGCTGTCTCAGGCGCTCAATGTGATGGCGAAAGCTCAAGCCTTGGAGGAGAGTTCTAAGTTTAGCTTCCTTAAGCATCCTTCGTATATGAGTAAGACATCCATGTAACTCTATTGACTCGCATTCTCACACCTTTCTACCGAAGAGACAACAGGCCCTGTATGATTCAAACACCTTGGAATCCTCGAGGGACCTTGGGAATTCTTTACAACTTGCAGTAATATGCTTCCTTCAACATCGGGACCGACTGTTAATAGTGAGCCACTCGAAATATATAATAATTGACAACTAACACTCAATCATGGTCCAGAGGCACAGGCAAACAGCCTATGGATCAACATTGTGAAAAATAATATTAGGAAAGTAGTTGTGGAGAAGTTTGATTCTATCTGGTAATCTTTATATTATATTTGAAACCACATGGTAATCATGGTGCAGGCGCCTTGTTGACCCATGCAACACTGGCGTGATCAACCGTAACGGCTTCTTTGTTGTTTTGTATCTCACAGAACTGCTGAACAATAACATGCTCCTTCCTAATGAGCTCCTGAAAGTTGTGCTAGACAAGATATTCACATGGCGTGATTCCACCCTGTTATCACACGCATCCCTCCCAGTCGTTCAACCACATCTGATGGGGGCGTCCACAATGCCTATGACCTCAGGATCACCAGAAAAGGTGAGGAGATATTCTGTCAGTTAAATTGAATCTATATGTTTGGTCAGGGTGCCATGTCAATTTCTGGAACACCTTGTACTCCGGCCAATAATAAATGTACAAATTCCGGCGAGTCTTCGTCGAGGTCCAACCCTTTTCGTAAGCATATGCCAATTTCTGGATCATCACCCCAGAGCCATAACCCTTTTCGTGACCATATAACTATTTCTGAATCACCTGAGAGCCGGCTTGCATCCCAGGGGAGGGAACAATGCCCCCACCCCCAACCCCAACCCCAACCCCAACCCTGCCCCCACCCAGGCCCTGGCCCCAGCCCCCTCCATTCGACCCTTCTTTCCTCCTGCCCCTTGATGCACATGCCATGCGGCTGCGGCTCCCTCACCCCCTGTTCTGGTATGTATATGGAAATGTATACTACATATACTTATATATATATCACAGCAAACAATGACGTCTGGAGCCAGTATTGGTCTTCAAGGAAACATTGTAAATATATATTCAACCTCCTTTGTATCTACATTAACCTCGACCCTGTAGGCTGATGTAAGGATGCAAAATATGAGCCCTGCGAGCAATCCAGCACTTCCAGAAGCATCAACATTCAGAGCCGGTGTAGGTCACCCTAAACATGTTCTGTATCTGCATTGACTTCAACTATGCACAGATACAAAATACGAACATAGCAGCCATTCCAGCGGGACCAGAAGCATCCAGTGGACCTAACAATACACAAGACAGTGCGAATGATGTTCTGCAGAAGTTACTTGCCCTTGCGCAAGAATATAATACCGCACAAAATGCGGGGGGATCACGCTCTTCGTATGAACAAAGGCCTGTTAACAAAAAGAACACCAAGACACTGAATAAACCTCCCTTAGACATAAGCTATTTTTGTCATACCATTAACCAATTAATGTTTATGCTTCGTCTCAGAAATGTATAAGAGAATTAACACTCGAGCTCTTGAATTGGAACAAGAAAGCCCAGCCACTCTGCATCCCCCCTCCCGAACCCGTGCTCGAGGCCATTGAGGATTTTGCTGTAGGGAAATCTTGCGGGCCTACCACGGACAACTTTCTCATTTATTGGTCGGGCTCACCTACTACCGGTTGGAACAAAGCGCTTTCTCATGTGTTTGCTGATGAATTTTTCAAGTGCCAAAAAGATGGCAAATTCGCCAGGCAGGATTTGCCTGTGATGCTTACCCAGGAAACCGTAGCCCTGGAATTCAGAGCAAAGATCAGATACCTTAAAAAGGTTCACAGAGAGATACTCATTCAGCTTTATGGTGGAGAGGAAGAACGGGAGAAACTCACAGACGCCTGGTTGGCAAGACACGAGTATGCGCGCAGGTGCAGTCATCGCGATGAGGTGAGTAAAAACACCAGCAACATTTTAGCCTTCAAACATTTGTTAGATTTTGAATCTAAGGCTTCAAATAATCTCCCTACATCCCGAATGGAGTCTGGGCTGGAAGAATTTCATGGAACGCCTCGGCGTTGCCGGGATGAGCTTGGATGAAACCGTTGATGAGGAGCTTGCCCCTGGTAAACATCCAAGATTCTACAGAGTCCTTAAACCTTGGAGAAGCAAACGTATTGGAGCCTTGCTTGCAGCTATAGACAGGGCGTACACAAAACCGACCCTTTGGGACATGCAGCCGGGGCGAAATGGTAACTTCCGTCGAGAAAGGATTGGCAACCATCCTACCAAGAAAAACAACGCACCAAAGGACGGCTATCCCAGTAATTTCTACGAACAAGTCTATTTGCGTAAGAATCATCTGGGGACCCTGAAACTTATGCAGTGATCTGCCAATTGGTCTACTATTGTACCACTCCCGGTACATCCTTTACTAAACTGGATAGACTATGGCTCAGGCTGATTGACGCACTCCCCATAGGAGGGGTGGCTTGACAACATCGAATATCTTGATGATAACATCATTGATTCTGACGTAGATGATGGCACAAACGATTCTGACTCTTCTGGCACCGAAGAGTAGACCAGAGTACAATGTATGTACTATTATCCAACTGGAAAACTGGTGCAGTAGGCTGTGCCCTCATGCTCAGACATGCTGGTCTGATCTGTTAGTGTTTTTGCCACCGTGAAGTTGTCTTCCAGTAAGCAAAACCGAGTTTATCGGGAGCCACCATGAACCCATCGCCAGTCAATATCGCTGAGACAAATTGCATTCATTGATAAAATCTGTCATAAAAATAATTACCAATGATTTCTTATGAGATTGATAATGATTGGGAGAGTGGAAGGGTAGCATGTGCAACAGAAGAAACACTTTGGCCATGGGCCGAAACATGCTATAACATTATATATATCATCAATATTCTCACACTGTCCCCACATGCTGTATAATCTCAAAACCTTATACCATTACCTGATTTGTCGATCCTTATTATTTGACATCTAGCCCCACTCAGCGTGCGCGCTTTGGCTGTCACCTCCTAGTCAACATCATGCATACCAGCAATGGGCAGAAGCCTCAGTGACTGGCCATGGCGAGCATGCTTATTCAACTACACAAACAAACATCTAGTTACTATAGGCACTCTCCTACATACCCTGTGTGTCGCCGTCGAGATAAATCACCACTCA
The DNA here is from genome assembly GCA_015039355.1 of Ramaria rubella. NCBI lineage: Eukaryota > Fungi > Basidiomycota > Agaricomycetes > Gomphales > Gomphaceae > Ramaria > Ramaria rubella. The sequence continues at coordinate 158,883 of MU134411.1, read as the reverse complement.
CCAATGCCTATTCGACCATCGTTCTTCTGCGCCTAGTATACTCCACAGCCGCACTGTCTATATATCCCACCACATAGCTTTCCTGGTCTTGAATGGATGCAGTGATCAATACCGGTAGTGAATCTTAAATTTTTTGATGATTGAGCGAGTTATGGGTTCAAGACATGGTGATCCAGAAGCAAGCGAGGATGAACACTTTCAAATTATTTTAGTACAGACAGAGGCTGAGCAAGTTTGTCTTATCATTCGTTCTTGCATTAGATCAGTTTCTTAAATAACAACAGTCTTTAGGTGATCACATTTTGTTGTGTGGTTTTCCATTTCTGACTCTACTCTCATGACAGATGTTATTTGGAGATGGGATACACATTGCAATGGTCTTCATCTGCTCAGCTATCTACGATACACTGGTTACGAACTGGAGAGTGGTCGCATGGATAAGTTGTTATGTTTTAAAGTCTATTCAATCTTAAGGATCTCATTCGTTGGATTGTGTCTCTAGGTAGGCACTATTTTGGGCGATGGTGAGTGAACACATCTTTATAACCCATGATATTAACAGAGAGATCCTCATGAAATTCTATCACATGGTTATTCAAGTTTTTAAAACACTTTGAGCTGAAGTGACGAATTTGTACGGAGAATTCACTCCAGAACCTCGCGCCACCAGCCCAGTATGTGACGTGCTAATTATATATGAGGCTTTTTCCGTGTGAGCCTTTTTTGTAGACCCGTGTTCAAATGGAGAGACCGGTGTTAAAATCGTTGGAGGCGCTAGGAGTGCATGCCATCGAATCACATTTAATCTAACCTCCTCAGTACTTCAACTAGACCACTCGAGAATTAACAGTCACTAAAATTGCGTCATTTACTATGAAAATGGTATCTGTTATCACACAACATATACTAAGTGGCAATTGAACGCTGTCAGGAATTGCACAGATGTTTACATAATGTAAACATCACCAGGGAGTTGCTTTCAATGCTACATTGCTGCTGCTTGGATTTTAAAATACCATACACTGAACACTCAAGAAGACAGGACTCAAATGATGCTCAAATCGTTCCTCAGTACCATCAAATGGTGAGTTGGTCAATAAAGTCTCGCAATGCCTTCACGCAGCTCTTGCTTGCCTCAAGTGCCTAAATCTGTCAATTCATGTTTCTTCCAGGTAGGTGAGCAGTTCAAGTTGCACTGTCAACTGGAATAGTCATAAGACTTGTGAAAGGAGGTCATAGTGTGAAAAAAACGGTAGCACCTAGCGGCGTGGCCAGACAGCTGGGCGTGACGCTTTCAATCTAGTGACTCAGAAGCCCTCCTCAGAAGCCTCACCCGCCTCTCTTCCCGGTTGCAGCTTACTTGTGTGTAGCTCAGTTCATGATTGAACGTTTTTGTACGCTTCAGCAAGTACGAACTACTAACTAAGAAGCAGCCGGCCACTCTACAGCTCAGACTTCCATGACCAAGGTGTGCAAATGCTTCAGTAGAGGATGCGGCGAAAACCCATTTGGAATCTTTCTCGATCATCCAGCGTGGAGAAGGCATCAATGGGAAGATCTCAAAGCTGAACGCTTCGGCGGTCTAGATCGTTCCGATCGACCTGTTGGTGTCGGTCCAGTGGCCATTGATGAGGCCATTGAACGCGAGGTTCTGACTTCCACATTACTTGGCCCTGATCCTGTTCCAGTCTCCATCCTCCAAGCCACAATACCGCTCAGTCCCAGGCCCATACTGGTCTTCAAATGGCCCCGGCACCTTCTCATCAATCCACCAATAAACCTCACATGCCGTCACTACCGATATCCGGTTCTGATAACATTGAGGAATCCAAGAACAGTCAGTTCGCTACGGCATTTAAATCATTATGTGTGATCGACTCTAGTGTTGAGGAGCATTCTAAGTGGACCAGGGAGGCGATTGCAGATGTGACAACTGGACAGGGGCTCCGACGAATCCTGGAATTATATCCTCTTCGCAGTGTAGAGGCATGGTATCACTCTCAATTAATTCTTGTGAAATCCCACCTTGAATCAAAGTCCCCGGTAATACAAAGTTATGCCAGAAGTCTCACCGATGTCATCACAAGCCTACTAGACTCTATATCATTTCATGGTGATAATTGGGTAGAGCCTGGTTGCATACACCAAGATACAGGTGCGCTGTGACAAATTTGTTAGTTGTTATTCAGTGATTGATTCCGTAATTTTAGAGCGATATTTCCATCATCCCTTACAGACAGCCCATCCAATTCTGGTGGTCTCCATGTTTATGGTCCTGATATTGAGTCTTCTGGGTGGACTTCAATGTCGTTTTGCAAATTTTTCCCTTCGGTCGCACAAGCTCATTATGGACATGTCGTTTTCAACCATCTCCCACGGGAATCCCATTCCAGCAGATCAACAACGGCTTCTAGACAGTCATCCTATTGATGTCAGAACAGCACGCAAGCACTTTGATCTGGAAGCCAATGTGGTCACCTTTGCAGCTTGCCACGTTGTTCATGCTTGTATCCACCCATTACCAACGCCGTGATGCCCAATAGTTCCAGTGTACAGAATGAAACACGTGACCACTATCCTTTGAACTACTCATACAATGCAGTACCCCAAGATCCCCTCTCAAAGACTTGTAGCGAACCGCTTCTCCACAAGAACCAGACAAAGGGCAGGCTGATACCTCGTCGGCCATACATGTTTAGAGACCCTAAGGATTGGATCTCAGCATTCTTATCGCGTCCTGGAATGGAGGAGGCGATGGACGGATCTTTGGACACAGAACCTCATGCGAATTCCATAGATATCTTTGATGGCGATTATGTTAGAAATTTCAAGGGTTCGAATAAACAGTTTTTCCGCCTTCATGGGGACGAAGGACATTATGTCTTTTCTCTTTTTATCGACTGGTATAATCCATACACAAACAAAGTTTCGGGTATTGCAGCTTCCGTTGGTGCTGTATCATTGACTTGTCTCAACCTCCCTCCGCTCCTTCGCTACAAGTGGGAAAATATGTATCTAGCAGGGATTATCCCAGGTCCTAGTGAACCCTCCCTCGAAGAAGTGGACCATTTTGTTCTACCACTCATCCAGAGCTTCAAATCACTGTGGAGTC
>MU134411.1:115405-133638 GCA_015039355.1 Ramaria rubella | reverse complement strand
AAACCAGGTCCTTGTCTCTAAACGATGCCAATACACGGATTCCTGAAGTAGTTCGTCCCTCTCTTTAATATCCCAGTAGTTCCTGAGTACAATATGATGCCAACCATTCACTGGTTTGTAGTTTGGGTCAAAGCCGATGATGTGGAAGGGAGCATGGAAGACAGGGTCAAATACCCAAATGCAATCGTGAACACAATAAGGAGGATAGGAGGGGAATGTTCGGTACGGGCCTTCAGTAGATTCAACATATAGAGGATAGTACTGATGATATGCCACTTGTGGAGGAGGACTGGATAAATGAACATCAAGAGGAGAACATCAACTAGGAAGTTCAATGCGTGGTCCAATGTGTATGTCTGGCTTCACGGTCATCTGAAACGAATCATGGGATGTGGTGGCGGCAATGCTGGACGGCATATTGAAAATAGAATTGATGAAGATGGAACGAGTGTGGAGATGATGTATCTGGCAGACTGGAGGTAGCACAGCAGATGATGAATGTCTGGCAAAAGCTGATGAAGATAGGCGCGTGTGCAGTGAGTGTAGTGTAGTAGGCGCTGCCAAGTATCATGCTTGTCATCGGGTATCAACGGGAAAACACCAGGGGAACACAGCCACAGCTGTCATACATTTGGATTCCATCCAACAGAATTGCCACCTTATTCCTGTGGCTGGAGCCAAAATCGACCAGACACTGGCCGCTGAAGATGCTTTAGATCATTGTGCTCACTTCTATGTATCAGATTTCCTGGATTTGTATACATACCAATTTTTTAATGACTAGCAACCCGGGAGACAATGAATCTTGATCTTGAGTGTGTTGCTTTAAGCTGTTTGACATGTCATTGATGGTGAAACCTAGCTTTTGTGGTATGAGCAGACAATATACGTTGTAGCTGAGACACCTGTAGGGCATCAATATGTAGTCACACTAGACTGGGACACCGCATGTGTGGTCCAAGTCTAAGCTGAGGCACTCTCGCAATGGCTCTATTCGATGGGTTATTCCATAGAAAAGTAGTCAACTAGTAATCTAAGTACTGCTGACTTATATGAGCTGCAACTGGGCAATGTGACTGCCACTGGTATACCAGCATTTCACCAGCGGTCACTCATGCACACCGGCACCACAGGAATCAGACTTGTCATGCTCATCATTGCAGATGACGAGCATGACAACTTCATTATTCCTGCATATAAAAATACCAAATAACTTGTATATACATCATTCATTGAGTGGAATATGACTACGGTCAGAGAATATGTATGTGCTTGCTGTCGAATGCAACCAACATTGTTGCACTTATGTAAGGATTGGAGGACTGTATCAAACCACACAACCTCTGAGGCCATTCCGGCCCAACAAATTAAGATAAAATATGAAAATAAAATACAAAAAATTCATACAACAACAGAGAATTATTTAAACAAATCCTGAATAGCATACAGCCCCTTGCCAGCACTGCCAGCAGCTGCTGGCAGTGAGCTCACACATAAGCTTCAAATATTCTCGAAAAATCAGGAAAAAATTCAGAACAGCATAGATAGTTGGCCCATCATTATACTTAGCTTGGCAGGCTGGTTCTATGAAATATTCCATCCACTGAAGCTTGTTCAATCAACAGCTGGTACTCATGGACACCATCCAGACCACCTTACCAGTGATTCCTTGCCTTTATGATCATTCTGACCTAATCTATGCCATATTGACAATAAATGTGATTCTTGTACTGTCTTAGACCTCTGTGTCCAAAGGGAAAGCATCTTGACAACTGGAAGGTGTCAGATAGTGCATTTATGCCTCTTGCCACTCCCAGCCTTTGTTTTGCTTGTTAATGACACTCTACCAGCATTGTTTACTTATAATCCATGAATTATATGTCATTAATTTGCCTGGATTTTGCTCTGGGTACTAATTATTCCCTCTTCTCCTCCCCACACTTTCTTGTGTCCCTGAGCACCCCATTGGCCTTATAAGTGTTTTCTGGAGCCTCTTGGTCTGAAGTGACTGACATACTCTCTCACATTTTGTTGTTAGTCACCACGTAGAAACTACAGTGTGACATTCACTGGATCACCAAGCACATTGGCCAACAAAAGAGAATGGTGGTTTGGGGTCACTAACAAAAGTTGTTCTATATTATTTTAGAGTATTTATGGTGTATCTAAAATTGGATGTAAGACTCAGTAGCATGTTGTAATAATCGATGAAATATTTGATTGAATATCCTATTACGGAGCATGGAGCTATGTATGTGGCAGGTATGTAGGCATGCACAGCATTAATGGTGTTACTGTAAGTGTAATAAGGTATGAGACAGCCCTAGAAACAAATGGTTATGAGTTGGCAATACCACTTTATTTGTCAAAGTCATTTTTGTATTTCTTGCTCTCCACTGCAATGAAGAGAGAGACATCAAATCACTAAGTATATACAGTAATGACCCTATATCTATATATAACTCACTACACTATTTGATGTGCCTTGAAGAACCTGAAAACCTCTGGAGCTCTCTCTGGAAGAGGGATCTGCACTGCAGGCTCATAAGTGGCATAGAACATTGGAATAGGTGAAACAAAGATAATAGAGGCTCTAGAAACACTTACAAGGCCAATGGGGTGCTCAGGGGGCACAAGAAAGTGTGGGGAGGAGAAGAGGGAAGAATTAGTACCCAGAGCAAAATTCAGGCAAATTCATGACATATAATTCATGGATTATAAGTAAACAATGCTGGTAGAGTGTCATTAACAAGCAAAACAAAGGCTGGGAGTGGCAAGAGGCATAAATGCACTCTCTGACACCTTCCAGTTGTCAATATGCTTTCCCTTTGGACACAGAGTTCTAAAGACAGTACAGGAATAATATTTATTGTCAATATGACATAGATTAGATGGGTCAGAATGATCATAATGGCAAGGAATCACTGGTAAGGTGGTCTGGATGGTGTCCATGAGTACCAGCTGTTGATTGAACAAGCTTCAGCAGATGGAATATTTCATAGAACCAGCCTGCCAAGCTAAGATGGACCAACTACCTATGTTGTTCTGAATTTTTTCCTGATTTTTCGAGAATATTTGAAGCTTATGTGTGAGCTCACTGCTGCTGGCAGTGCTGGCAAGGGGCTGTATGTTAGCTGGGGTTTGTTTAGATAATTCTCTGTTGTTGTATGAATTTTTTGCATTTTATTTTCATATTTTATCTGAATTTATTGGGCTGGAATTGCCTCAGAGGTGAGCTCACTGTTGGTGACAGTGCCGGCAGGTTAATGTGATGTGGGTACATATTATTGGACCATAGTCATATTCCACTCAGTGAAATGATGTATATACAATTTATCTAGTATTTTTACATGCAGTATTAATGGAGTTGTCGTGCTCGTCATCTGCAATGACAAGCACGATGTCTGTGGAGCTGGTGTGCACGAGTGACTGCCAGTGGAACACCGGTATACCAGCGGCAGTCATGTTGCCCAGTCGCAGCTCATGTAAGTTAGCAGTCCTTAGGTTACTTGTTGACAATTTTTCTCTGGAATGACCTGCGGAATAGAGCCATTGCGAGAGCACCTCAGCTTAGACCTGGACCACACATGTGGTGTCCTGGTCTAGTGTGATTACATATTGATGCCCTACAGGTGAGCTGAGATAGAGCTGATAGAGCTAAGGGGACATGCGATAAGTACATCCGGAGCTATGGCACCATAGGCCTGCCTAGGACCCCTGAAAATCCATATACATCCCCTGGGCCAAGTCCGGACAAAAATTTGGATTCCTCGAGAAAAGGCCTGGGCCGATCCGGACAATTAAGGCCTTCGGGACGATTTAGGGCTGGGCTTGATCCGGACAATCCAGTTTGAATATTGGTAGGTGTGGGCCACCATCCGGACAAGTTCTATGACAGTGTGGGATAGTGGTTTGGGTCATGTGGTTTGTGCCATTTTTCACGGTCTTGGTGTCTATTTTCGTGCAGACCATTTCTTTTGTCTCTTTTTCTTTTGATGGGACTAAACAGAGTGTGACACTAAGTCACCAAATGGTCAACCAGTCACTAATAGCGGTCACTAAACTACTAACCACTAACCCCATATACCCAGTGCCACATTTCTTTCCTGATTCCTCATTGTCATTCCAATTTTTGCAGGCAATGCAACAAGCATTGCATGTGGTCACAGTTGCTGTAAAGGCAATTACTGCATGCTCTGAGAATGTTGAGGGCAGGGATGAAAATTAGATTATCTTATATTGTGGTACTGAATCCATGTCAGTATTGCCTACCTGGCCCTAAATGAACCCTATGCAAATATACATGAAAAATTTGACAATTTTGAAGCCAACATGCTCCTGTGGTAACATATCTGGACAAAATTTTGCAAATTTTGGGTATGGGCCTGCATCCGGACAATTTTTGAGCTCAGGGAGGTCTGGGCCGAAATCCGGACAATCTGGCAGCAGAAATCACCAATCCGGACAATTTTCCTGGAATTCATGAAAAACATGTCCGGACAAAATTTTGGGCTATCGGCCAGGCATGTTTAGGGATTTTCAGGGGTCCTGCCTGCCTCTGTAGCCTGTGAGCGCCCAAAATAGCTAAGGTATGGAAGCTTTCACCCTATATTAAATAATAGCGCTGTACTATGACGCAAAACGGTTTTTCCTGACGCGAGGTGTCATTTCCTCCAGCCGCCGCCGCGGCGCTCTTCCTAGCCCTGTCTCGCTTATGCTGCCAGTGAGCGTCTTCACTCTCCTCAGGCTCCAACATCAGCTTCACAACGAGACGTTCATATGCCCGCCATCTACGTACCCAGTCTTCTTCTCTTCTTCCTGCTCCCATAGCCGGAGGAGCCTCCCTGGTCCTAGCGTTCTTCAGAGTCCTACTACGTGAACACCATCTCTACCCTTCCCGTCTCCAAACGCATCGTCTAGCAAATCCGCATTCTCGCCCTCTTCTTGTGCCTCATGCAACACCCACACGCAGCGATGCCTGTCCCCCTTCCTCGCCTGCTCGTGCCGAGCGTTCATCCTACATCCTTAGCTGGATTGTCGTGTTCAATGACAGGCAGGTGAAGACTACTAACACAAACTTTATCACCGCTAACGTCAGCCTTGAAACATTGTGTCAGGGAAGCGGCGATTAATGACCTTCTCGCGTCAGCTTGGCACAGCAATGACCCTGATGAGAAGAACGCAATCACTATCGTATCTTGGGATGTGTATTCTGTATTATCGATATGGAAGAATCGTGATACAGCTACGCCATGTAGTGAAGTGATAGACACGAACGAAGAGGGGCATGAATACACGATCCACGAAATGGGAGCCCCTACCCTCAGTTTTACTGCCTAACGAACTACACCGGTGTGCAATCCCAATCCCCAGCGGAACACCAGACACATTAAAAAAAAAACCCTCATTCACCATTACAGCTAAGGTTTACACCTTAGCGATACAGAACCTCAGTGACTGAAAAATGCAGCAACTCAACCGAGCACACATCCGCCGATAACGCGTTCGTGTTTCCTGCTGGCATCACAAGAGATGAATCATGTCAGTGCCATCGAACTGGACAACAAATGTGCGCTTACCATCGGCTCTTGCCCGCCGCGGCTCCGGCTCACGAACCTAAGTCGAGGCGTTTTCCCGTCTTCAGTGCGGGGAGGTTGGGCTGTGGCGTGGGAGGACGCTACGCTGTCAAATCGAGATCACTATCGTGCTCTTGTTTCACGTGCGGGATTGTTGGGGACCTCAGTCTAGTAGGCAATATGGAGGATATAGAGGTTTTGATTCTAGGGGGTTGAGGGCGTATAGGAGTTTGAAGAGGATTGGGGTTACGACCCGACGCCGTCAAATCAAAACCACCACGGCTCTCTTGTGGCGACACGTGCGGGATTGTTTGGGACTTCAGTATCTTAGGCACTCGGGGTTTAGGGATTGAACCAATAAGAGATTCACCAGAGGGACCGGCCTGCGGCGTGGGAGGATGCGACGCCGTCAAATCGAGAGTATTCTTCTCGCCGGGAGTACTCTTCGATTGTGTCACGTGCGCGACTGTTGGGGACCTCAGTCGACCGGGGACTTTAGAGGATATAGGGGATTTGGAATTAGGGGATTTAGATTTAGGGGATTTAGATTTAGGGGATTTAGGGGGATTGGGGTCAGGACTGTCGGCGGTCAAATCGATATTACGACCACCGGTATTTTGCACCTGCTTGATCCTCAGTCTAGCGAGTTTACTCATGGGTCCACTAGCGGGTTTCCTAGCGGATTTAGCTTGAATCCGGTTCCGCTCTCTTTCATCATTGGAGAGGTCCTCGGCAGTGTCCACCAACCTGACCTTTCCTCTGGCCGGTTGATCTGATCGTGCTTCCAGTTCACGTCCACTCCACTGCAAGGTCGTCAAGAGTTGTGCCAATATAAGCGTAGTAAACGTCACATACCATGCGGGCCGCTAGCAAGCCAAGGGGAACGTTTTTCACGCCAATGTCGTCATTCCGCATGACGACGCGGGTCGAGATATCTTGCACCCCAATTCGACGTGCGATGGGATGACTGGAGATTAAAATTACAGGCCGAAGATGGGTCAGAAGACATGCGACGCACATTGGGGCGGAGAGGGCCAAGGGACCAGTGGCAAGAACCATTAAAATTGTAGCGAGAGAGCGCATGGTAGGTAGTGCGTTAAAGAGTGATGATGGTGAAAGAGTAATGAAGGAGGGGTAATGAATGTAGGGTGGGGCCACGATATGTGGATAGTGTAATATAGCTAGAGTGTTTAATAAAACGATTGGAATACGGCTAGAGGGAGGAGCCAAGGGTCAGCAATCGCGGGATTGGAAACTTGAAGAGAAGAAAGACGTACTGCTCAGCACTATGCAAAAAAAAAACAGTGAGTCTTAGGAGGCTTTTATATCATAGGCCTCGCGCCCACAGTGGACGCGTCATTTCCAAAACAACGCCCCACTCCGTGAGGATTAATTGACCCTGAACACTTGAGATAATAAGTCAAAATGTCGGGGCGGGGGAGTGTCGAACACTATCTTAGATATTACCCATTGTCCCTAAATCCGTTCGGCGCGACCCCAAGGTCGGACCGAGTTCATGTTTTCATGAGAACTTTTAGAATTGAGCTGCAGAATCCCGCAGATTTCTCAGTACTCAGTCGATTGTTACCACTCGGCACATCGGCCAATGCCCTGATTCCATCAACAACGATCCGGATGAAACTTGGCAAGGTTCCCCCAGAGTCCTCGATATAAAGGAAAGGCCTTACTTATTAAATCATTGTCACTACTAGCCTCTAGGTACCATAATCCGGCTTACAGACACACTCACGGCGCCAAACAATCTGTATCAATATGAAGTACTACGCCATGGTTCGTAGGTAGAAGGATGGTATGGAGGTGGATGCAAGGTGGGAGGTGTGTTGCGGGATATCTGACGGTCATGAGAATTAATAGTCTTGTGAATGAGGTGGCCTGGAATCCATCCGCTGAGGGAGTACTAAACATTCGTTATGAGCACTCGCTGTAAATATGGAAGAATCACTGCGTAAATTCAAAGGCTCTGGTATAACCACAGTGCCTGTCATTGCCTGAACTCTGGCTCACAAGCTCCCCGAGTCTAGCGTGAACTGTTTAAAGCTGCTCATCGGTCTTGCGCAACTTTTTAAGTGTTGGATTAGCAAGCCTAACGGAGTCGCACTAGACCGACGACCGAACGCGATGCGATGTCTGGCTTATGTCGCACGTCATATAAGGTTGTAATTTACGTACCTTTTTGTTTTCATTATTGTAGGTTAAATACTCGTAAAGTTGTTAGTAAAGGCTTCAGTACTGCTAGTCGCAGATGCTGAAGCGTACGTCTATGTTCTTCTTTTGTTAGCATTCGATCTGACCTTCGAACTTGAATAGCTTTGAACTGTTATATTAGCTCACCTTGTATTGAGTACTGCTAGTCGCAGATACTGAAGCCTTTGAACCGTTATAGTCTAATATTTAAGTGCCTTTTCAACCCCTTCCTTGTCTCCATTGCGTGCTTGAGGGTTTTGCTTTGGGTCTGGACGTTACGGTGTAGTCCCACCTAATAACGAACCTTACTAATAAAACTGAATAGTACTCGGGGGACTTAGGTTGGTAGCTTACTTCTTTTGGCGTTGATGGGATCGGCCAATGCCCGATCCCATCGAGTGATAACAATCGACTGTGAACTCCAGATTTCTCTTCTCAGCGGGCATCTTGAAAGAGAGACTAACCAACATGAACGGGCTTCGCAAAAGCGTTCCGCTGCTGGCATTACCGGCATGCACCAGTAGCGCCTGAGGTTGACGAAAGGAGACTGCACCGCCAGTCACCTCATCACCTTCTGCCATCACCAATAACACTTCCTAGTGTTGGCAGAGGAGGGAGGGACTTGACGTTAAATCCACACCAGAACGCCCCCATGTTTAGGGATGTGGACGCGCAAGTTGAGAGTTTGTTAATGCTGGAAGCAGCCGGCCACGGTTTGAGATATCCCTACATATCCGAGAACAGGAACCTGAAAAAAAAAATCCCTTGCGTCAGGAACGCGATACGGAAGCGAGCGAACCCACTCAAAATTTTTAGTTCACTATCGCTTGGTCCCGGGAAAGGCAATCAGTCCACCCCTCTTGCCTTGCATAATGGATAGAAGTACCACAAGCAGAAAATCTACTCCAATCATCAGCGAGAATGACAGTGCAAAGGAGAGCATCTATTTTCACTCGCGGACTCTGACAATAACAAGCGTGATCCAAATGGATGAGGCAGTACTGGATCCCTTTCCGTAAGGATTTAGAGATTTAGCAGGCGCTCTAAATCTATCCCTGGCGGAGCTGTACATAAGTTTCAGGATTTAAAATTCTAAACCGCAAGGCAATTTAGCAGTACCTACGTGGCGTAAACTACTACAGATAGTAGAGAGTGCCCCATGTGTCCACAGGCGCGGATGAAATAGTCTCCTCATCATGCCCGATTCACAGTCGATTGTTACCACTCGGCATACCGGTACGGTGCCCAACCAGACTCAGGTCTATTTACGAGAAGGGAAATGGATCGGTCGTTTATTGATGCTTGATGTCTTCCTCATTTTGGATATAGCCGCATGTGGGATCGACGGTCACAAACGGTCAACAACTGACAGAACTGCGGTGCGTCGTTTACCATGCCTTTTCGTTCTGTTAGATACGCTGATCACCTCTATAGCACACGGGATATGTGAGAGTTTTGGCATGAACGTTCAAGTGTGGGACTACCCTAACGGAATCCTTCTCTCCCGTCCGTACAAATTTGTCTATTAGTCTGTCGGTGCAACCCTGGAGCTAATGATTTGATCGTGATCTGCTGGCTAAGTAACTAAGAAAGTTTTCCCTCTCAGCTACCGGAAATTACTAGGTTGACACGCAGTGCCATCGAACTACTACGTTCTCCGAGTCATCTTCGTCATGCACTGCGAAGGTTGCGGGATTATCTTTGAATTGAACAATCACCCGCAACTGACTACCTGTGCTAAATGTATCAAGCTTGAAGCGGCAGCGGCTGAAGCTCCAGAGCGCAAGGAGGAGCTCAAGGTTGAGTATTTACATTATTTACCTTTGAGACTCAGAGACTTATGCTATAATACAGAAACTGTTACAGTGTAAAGGTTGCGGGGCAGTGTTCCCTCACATGCCAGGATTGTATTGCGGGGCATGCGCACAAGTCATAAGTGGGTACTCGTCTTAACCCGGGGCATCTGATCTCGTATAAACCAGAGTGTTTGCGTAGATGAACCCCAAGCGACTACACATCCTGACACATCAGCTATCACTGCTGGGGCTGCTGTTCATCGGGCGCATTCCACAGCATTGCGCATTAATCAAAAGGCCATTCCCAAACAGCCTCTCAACCGTGGGCTCCAGAATGCGGCTCAGCTTCGTAAATCAAATCAAGTTCTCAAGGAGACAAGCAAGATTGCATCTATATCCATTGAAGGAACATTATGGATCTACCCAAGCAGCAAGCAAAAACTTGCACAGGCAGGTGTCGCAATTTCATTTTTGGTGTATCTTACTTATGTAATCACTCTAGATTCAGCACCCAGGTTCACGACATACCGCACCATTCAATATGCCTGTAAGAGATGCACTCAATGGTTTCTTAGATGTATTGCGGCAAGACTTCGAGACTGTCCCGAATAACAATGAAGATGAATATCGGGCCATTATAGCTAGCCTCCAAAGGTGAGCGGCTGGTTTCTTTTGGCATTTTTTTATTCGGGAGAATCAACCATCACAAAGCTATACTCACGGGAATTCGTTCCGGGTGCAAAAAGATGCTACGACCTCAAGCCCATTGAGCATTGAAGACGTAGATACAACTATTCGTAGTTTACACATCCGCCTTACTCAAATTGAGGATCTATCTAAGAAAGACATGGCAGGTAACAAGCTAACTCTCAGGGTGGTTGCGTGGGCACCACGTCCATTTAAACGAGAGAGAGGCCAGAATGTAAGTGCATGTATTGATAAAAAAACGTGTGGGCTACACCATTGACTGTGTTGTCGATGCAGATATCTGATGATGAAGAGTTTGATGATTATGCTAGTGTTTCTTCCAAACGGCGAACTCGTCAGACTCCAAGCCTCCAGCATAGTATGCGCACACGTTCACATGTTTCTGTCCATCCGAGTAGAGCCTGCACACGTGCAAAGGACGGTCTCGGCAGTCCAAGTGGGGTCAGCTTGACTCACTGAAAAAAAGTCTCCCATCCGGCTCCTGAGATGTCAAAAAGATATCATAGCACTTATGATCCCAAGGTTGCAGGACCCTCCCTTAGTTCATTGTCATCTTTTGTCTGCTATGATGCGTACACATTTCTACGAATTACGTGGACGTGCGAACCTAGCGGCAAAATCACCCTAAATCATAGGGAGGTCGAGGAGACCATTCTGGTCGCCAATGATTGGGCCAAACATAACTACCAGAGTCAGCCCAGGGGCAGCTACCTTGGGAGTGGGATTGAGAAATATGCCTTTCGTGTAAGTCTGTAACTATTAGACTGTCAGCGAACCTCACAAGACTCTATAGGGCCGTTTTGGAGAGACAGATTTGGCTCTCTTTGAAAGTTCACCAATTAACTCATACCTAGTAATGACAGATGATCAGAACCGCAAAGATATGTTACGAGCCTTAACTCATCTCGTGACCGCAGATCATTTTATGAAGAGCTTCTTCACTCGTACTGAAGCAGCCAATGTCATAATGCCAAGTGTGTAGTTTGGAAATTTCAATTTCAATCTGTCAATGCTGACTCGAGACTCAGAGATGAGATACAATGCTCATGGGGCCTTTGTCGGTGTTGTCAATTCTGACAAAGTGGGACCACGACCCGCAAAAGGCCATGATGTTCGGTCATTGCACTACCCAGTGTTCTTTGCGAATCCCCTCTTGACAGGTAAAACCAAAAAGTACTCTGGGTCCGATGAGGCAGGTACGAATGGCGAGTGTGGTTTCGGAGCTGGTCTGGATGCATTTGCACACCATACAATAGTTGATAGTGGCTGGACAACATTAGTGGCTGACATTCAAGGTTCAAAATACTACGGTTACAATGGATTGACATCAACCCTTTGCAACAGGAATGATACAAAACAACGAGATTATACTCTATGACCCACAAATTCACAGGTGAGCCCCTGGTGGGAGTGTGTGAATTTACAAAAGGCATTTCCTTATATATCCGACCCAGAACAGATGCAGCTGTGGACGGCTTCATGGCTCAGCATGTATGCAACCATCTTTGTGTGGTGCTGGCCCTCGCACGTGAGACGCCCTCTCAAACACCAGGTGACGATTACACCGAACTTATGGGTCATGATATTGATGAAAGAGTCATGCGACGAAGCTATCTCAAACTCACTGATATGTAGGGCTTAATTTTCAGATGCTGTGTGTATCTCGCTAACCACAGGAATCCAGGATGTGAAAATACAAGTAGGCACCGATGGCCAGAACATACAACCCTAATTAACCATCACTTCATTTGTAATTAACTTAAAGCAAAATGACAAAAATGAATATAAAAAAACTTATAATTGTATTTCTCAATGCATGATATCAGAACTATGAGTGGTTTCTATTCAGAGTACATGACAGGCATCAGAGCTCGGAATATAGACCATACACTGTCTAGTGTCAGTGGGGTGTTCAGAGAGTTGAAAACTGCCTGTGCATGGGCGGCATATTCTACAGATGTAAAACAAATGAGAGCCTCACCCCCTAGTTCTTCCTTGAGCTTGCATATAAGGCCAACATCAACATTTTGCAGACAGTTAGTACCATGGTATTTGTGCAGCAACATCATAGCGAGATGTGGTGTAACCCCAGAAGGGTTTTTCTTTTTGTGGTCCTTTCGCACGTAATGATTGTTAAAATGGTATCGTAAGCCATCAAGCTCATGTTGTATCAACTTGGGCCAAAGCCACTGCACAATATCACTCGAAGTTTTCAGTAAGCATGTAAACTTAGCGATCAAAGTCTGAACCACACGAAGCCGTTCTACAGCAAAGCAGATGATATATCGTCCACTGAATGCTCGACCTCAAACGGAAACGAGGCCGACTATACCCCAAACAGGGGTATGGGTTATGCAGAGAGCTGGAGCTGGAGCTTTAGTAGCTTCTCATCCTTCACAGAAACCTTCTGGAGGTCCAGGAGGTCAAGGACAGAGCACAGAGTTGACGTGCTACGAGTGTGGACAAGTTAGGCATATCAAGCTGAATTGCCTGCAGTGGAAGAGCAAACCGCGCATAGCAGGTGCACAGTTGGAAGAAGTGGTTGAGCACTCAGGGAGTGCTCAAGAAGGAGAGGAGGAGCCACAAAGTGGCGAACCAGACAAGCGAATGGACGTCCAGGATGACCATGAAAATGAGATTGGTGAACTAGTTGCTGATTACCAGTCGGAAATCATGCCTTATCAATGGGATGACGATGACGATACAAGAACACAAAGTTCGTATTGAGTGGATGGAGTACATCCGCTAGAAGGGTCGTATGAGCAAAGGCGGCACATATATGTGGCACAGACACCAACTACCATCGTCAGTGGTGGGTTAAGTCAAAACAAGGACTTCTGCATCCACGCAGGAGTCATAGACAAGACCATTGAGCCTGTCTATGATCATCAGTTCAGACCATGTGATAAGACGTGCCCCAAATGGGCACATATAGACAACCAAACAATCTCTGGGTATTGGGAGATTGGTGGAGTCAGAGCCCACTGTTTGCTAGACAGTGGGTGTGAGGGAGTCATGCTCTCTCCAGATTTCATACATGCTGTAGGCATTAAGACGTTCGAACTTGAATGTCCAATTGGTCTACAGCTAGCATGTGTTGGCAGTAAGTCAACCATCAACTATGGAACGCACACCAACATCCATTTTGGTGAGCTTAATATTGAGGAATACTTTGATATAGCAAACATAGATTACTATGACGCAATACTAGGAACACCATTCCTGCGTAGATTAGGGATATCCCTCGACTTTAGAGACGAGGGATGCATTTGTATGGGAACGGAAGTAATTCCAAACCACACGAGTGCTTGGGAAGAGCAGCTGGACTATAAAAACCTGGCTGAATGCAAGACCCGAATCACGA
The DNA here is from genome assembly GCA_015039355.1 of Ramaria rubella. NCBI lineage: Eukaryota > Fungi > Basidiomycota > Agaricomycetes > Gomphales > Gomphaceae > Ramaria > Ramaria rubella. Next base: position 119,989 of record MU134411.1, on the reverse strand, counting down.
GTCTTAAGCCCAAACTAGTGAGCCACAAACCGTGACTTGAGACTGGCTCTTCATTGCATGTGGAGCCATCAATGAGCTTGTCAGATGGGAGGCAAGACAAGGGAAAAGGGAAAGAAAACCAAAGAAACATTGACATTGGTCTACTCAACCAATGTACCAACGGGATTGACGAGGGATGTACTCACACCAAGCCACTGTCATTGACAGCGGAGGACTTTCCCAAACTAAGGGAAAAATGGGAACTAGAGTATGCAGACCTCTTCGGAGGTGTGCTGTTAGAACTTCCTCCTTGGAGGGAGATTAACCACGAAATTAAGTTCGTGGATGAAACCAAGCGGTTTCATTATTGACTACCGAAGTGCCCAGAAGCACTTCGAAAAGAACTGATCAACAAAGTCGACCAGTATACCACCGCTGGTTGGTGGGTATCAGTGTCAGTACATTCTGCAGCGCCAGCGCTATGCATTCTGAAGAAAAACAGAAAGCTCAGAACAGCGATAGACCTACGTCTATGCAATGACAACATGGTGAAGGACATTATGCCCTTCCCAGACCAGAATACGATTCAGCACGACATAGCTCGTGCCATGTACCAATCCAAACTTGACATGTCCGACATGTACAAACAAATACATGTAGTGGAGGAGGATTCCAACAAGATGGCCTTTGTGACCATATTTGGTACATTCAAAAGTTGGGTTATGCAGATTGGCAACTGCAATGCACCATCCACATTTCAACGTCTCATGACGTTGATTTTTCATAACCAAATTGGTCGATCAGTCCACGTCTACTTGAATGACATATTCATTTACTCGAGCTCTATAGAAGAGCATGAAAAACACCTTCGACAGGTGTTTGATATTCTACGTGAGGCATATTTGTTCCTCAGTGGAAATTGATCCAAGATAGATTTGTATTCGCCTCGTATGGAATGCCTTGGTCACATAATAGATGACAAGGGCATACATGCCAAAGCGGATAAATGGAGAAGGTTCAAGGTTGGAGAAGACCTCGAATATTTAACGAAGTCCAATGATTTCTAGGACTCGTGCAGTATCTGGCACCATATATGCCAGATTTGATGGCATATACAACTCCCTTATCAGGAAGTGTGCGCAACAATAGGACGTTTCAATGGACACCCTTGATGGATAAGTGCTTTGAATCCATCAAAGTGCTAGCATGTAAGGCTCCAATTCTGAAGCCTATAAATCATGCTAGCTCAGAACCCATTTGGGTTGTGACTGACGGTTCCAAATCTGGAGTCGGGGCAGTTTACGGACAAGGTCAGGACTGGACGACTTGTCGTCCAGCAGGATATCTATCAAAGAAGTTCAGTCCTGCGCAACAGTGTTACAAAATGCATGAGCACGAGACAATTGCAATCCTCAAAGCACTTATGAAGTGGGAGCATAAGCTTCTAGGTCGCCAGTTCACACTGGTGACGGATAACAAAGGTCTTGAATACTTCAAGACACAACAGCATCTGTCCGACAGACAGGTGTGCTGGTGGGAGTTTCTCTCCAGATTCAACTATACCATGGTACATGTACAGGGAGTGGAGAACAAGGTAGCTGACTGCCTGTCGTGCTATTACGAGAATGACAAGCAGGGGGAAATTCACCCAGCAGAAGAGTATGTCGACGCAGATGCGTGGCTAAACCCGGAAGGAGAATTCCTCCCAACGGATAGATTCATTGAAATACAAATGGCCGCAGCGCGATGGTCACAACGACTACAAGAGGCGATAGAGCAGTGTGTCATAGATGTGCAGCAGATGAAACAAGCAAGGAAAGAACCTTCCACACAGGTGGGAGGTAAGGATGAGGATGATGTACTAGCTACAGTGTCGGGTGCAGACTCAGAGAGTCTACGTTCACACGTAGAACACGAGTTTGACCTAAAACTAGCCGTAGCCAACAGCTATGGAACAGATCCAATACTTAAGAAAGTATTGGCAAAACCTGAGGCTCACCCTCGATTTGGGGTGAGAAACGGACTGGTTTGGACAAAGAACCAGTTTAATAAAGACATAGTGTGTCTTCCCTGGGAGGTTTTTTCCAAGGGGAGGAGAATGGTCGAGATAATCATCAATCATGCACATAGAGTAGTTGGCTACTTTGGGCAATTCAAAACCGACAAGTACATCAGGCGATTGTACTGGTGGTCGGGAATGGCAGCCAACATAGAGTCATTCTGTGGATCCTGCACAGCCTGTCAGGCTGCAAAGAAGGACAATAGATGACCAGCAGGGTTATTGCATACCCTGCCAATACCTGATAGGCCATGGCAGTCTATCGGAATGGATTTTGTTGGTCCATTGCCAGAATTGAAGGGTCACGACTGTTTACTAGTTGTGATTGACAGACTCACGTCTATGGAGCATCTAGTGCCAACTACGACGAGAGTGACTGCACAACAAGTCGTGTGGTTATACCTCAAAGAGGTAGCACGATTGCATGGAGTACTGGAGTCGATTATATCAGATCATGACTCCAAATTCACCTCCATATTCTGGAGGGAATTGCAGCATATAATGGGCACGAAGCTGCTCATGTCCACAGCATTCCACCCACAGACGGATGGAGCAACAGAATGAGAAAATCATTCTGTAGGGCAAATACTCTGCATGGTAGTGCAGAGTGATCAGAAGGATTGGGCTGAGAAATGCCCAATGGTATAATTCACATTGAACAGCTCAATCAGTGTGACCATGGGATACACACTGTTCGAATTGAACAGTGGATACCTGCCCCATATTGGGTAGGTACTATCAGTGGATACTACCTTCAGAGGAGTACGGCAGTTCACACAACAAGCGTTGTGGAACCTGATTGATGCTCACAATGCCATCATCGCGAGCTGAGTACAGCAGACAAATACTGCTAATACCAGACGCCATCAAGGAACAACATATGAAGTTGGACAGCTAGTATTTTTGTCTGCAAAGAACCTGTCCTTATCTAACGGACGGGCAAAGAAATTAGTGCCCAATTATATTGGGCCATATTCAGTTATAGAAGTGGACAATTCCATCTCTACTGTGAAACTTGAGTTACCTCCAGAGCTCACAGCTTGGAGGATACTACCAAAGTTTCATGCGAGTCTAATCAGACCGCATATGCCCAATGACGACGAACGATTTCCTCATCACAATGTAAATTATATTTACGACTTTGGAAAAGAAGAAGAACCAGAATGGTTTTTAGATGAGATTTTGGCTCATCGCTGGACTAGTAACTCCAAGCTGGAGTTACAAGTAAGGTGGACATTGGGAGATGTCACCTGGGAACTACTCTCTGCATGCAGAGAGTTAGAAGTGCTAGATGCCTAACTAAAGCTAAGGGGAGTTAGGAAGCCACTAGAGCTTCCTAATCATGCCTCATAAGGCATGAGAGAGATGACGAATGAGTCCTTAATAAAAAGGACTCGACACGAAAATGATTCGTGTTGATGATTCGCACGATGTGACGATGTCATGCGAAAGTGGTCACGTGACACAACGGGTGCACTTGCTCTGCATTTAAGTGATGATTTGATCGCTGCTTCAAGGTAATATTTACCATCCACCTCCACACTCGCACCAGTGTGAGTGGCAAACAATTGTTATCCATGGACACCAAAGCATCCCACACACATCACTCAGCAGAGGCACTCCTTAGTGCCTCTGAACAATTCGTGATGCTCCAAAAAGAGCAAAGCTGGACGGTGCATGGCATCAAGGACACCATTGCAATCGTCCATTGCAACTCCTGCCCAGAGTGAAAACTGCAGCTTATCGACCCTCAAATGCACAACATTGAACGCACATTAAACGTGGCCTGGCCACCATTACTCGCCGAAATGGCGTGCCCTTTTGTTAAGGATGTGGTAGCCTCCTAGAACAAGGACATATGCGAGCTTCATGCAGAGCTCGACACAGTTCGCACTACCCTTGACAAGGAGAGGCAGATAAATCGCGAAATGGTGGACAAACTGTCCACCATGAAGTCAACACCATCAGCACCGACCACAATCAATCTGACATCACTTCCAGATTTGATGACGGACTCAGCAAGTCTGTCTACTCCAACTACTGGTGCATCACTGGTAGGACCTACCTGAGCCAGTTGCAAGACCGCATCCAAGCAGAGAATGCTGGCAGCACCTTACCCGGTGTGTTAGGGATCCCTATAATGTACTTATAGTCTGAAGATCTCATTTATAGGGTTCCAAGTGTTTCTAATCAGTGGTTCTCTTTATTTTTCTATTCCTTGTCACCGCTGCTGGGTTCACTATTAATGATCCACAAGAGTCAACAACTTGGGTCGCTGACCTAATACTTGCCAAATCAGTAACTCAGCTTCAACTCAGCTACTGACCAATAATTACCATTATTGTAACTCAGCAGCTGAGGTAAGCCAACTCATTGGTCAGCAGGATCATTAATTAGCTCCACAGCAGGTGACTTCTTATTTATCATCCAATATTAATTAGCTAGAGACATTATGACATCACTACAACCCCAAATCTGAGCCTGAATGCTATGATATCATTTCAGCATCATAGTTATTCATGAGTCAGTAATTTGGTGACCTCATA
>MU134411.1:26205-114417 GCA_015039355.1 Ramaria rubella | reverse complement strand
AGTAGCCTTGCTACAAGTGCTTTGAATTGCATTGTTACTGCAAAGTAATAGTGTTATTTGAACACCGGAGTAGAATCTCTTAATTGGGTTCTCCGTTTAAAATAGTCTCCCGGTTGATATCCCCTTGAACACTATTAGTGGCTAGACTAAACTTGATTGTGTACCTTACACCAACATTTAGTTCTGAGTTCACAGTTTTCAAAACATGGTGTCGCTACATGCTTGGATTGCCCCCGCCATCACCGACCCACCTGCAACACAGACAGGCTTCTTACCCCGCCCTTTGGGCAAAGCACTGCACCCCACTGCAGTGCAAACAAGCCGTCAACCCGCAGAGTGGTTTGACACCTGCCCACTCAGCGATCCAAGATTTGTTGAGCAGCTTATGCTTGCGTGCACGACATTTGCCCTGTCGCACAGCACCGCACAGCATGCCATCATCAAGCATGCTGACTGCGAGCAGTGATTGGCTACTCGAACACCAGTGTTTGAGATGGCACATGACACGCCTCCCAATCCCAGGGATGTGTTGTGCACCATAGAGTATTCCCCTGAGGGAGTATCACCCGCTATCTGCAGGAATTGCGACAACACCCTCTGTCTCAAGGATGTTGACGTCTGGGTATGGCTTAAGCTGATTAAGCCAAAGAAAGACAGTCTTGTCTTTCTCCAAAAGCTGATGGACCTGTTCACGGTCCATGGCCGGTGGGCCGAGCTTGCCAGTACGAGCTGGTGGCAAGATCTCCCGACGCTGTTATCTACCAGTGTCGAGAGAGCATTTGAATGGAAACACCCTCACAAGAGTACATCTCTCGATGAGCTAGCCCAATGGCTAGGCATCTACGCAGGTGTAGATCCTGCTAGGGCATTCATTAACATTGAGCCTTACTTCGTGTGGAAGCAGAGCAAGGTCTGCTATAATGAGACCACACAGAGGGTCCTCAACACCCACGAAGGCCGGAAATTTACCAGCCTTCACCTACCCACGCCCACTCACCCCGCAGGCTTTTGGGGTGCACCGTCAACTTTGGATGATGATTCTTCACTCGATGGACACAGTGGAGGGCCTCCCCACTCAAAGGCACGTATGGACGTGCTGGTGACAGAACCATCCACCCCGTCCACCCCTCAGCCTGCATCCACTGCTACAGCGGATGACACTACCATGGAAGTCAACCCAGCCAACTCCATTTACTATGACAATACCATCAAAGTAGCCACACAGTCATCATCAACTGCACCTGTACCCATATATGCTGATCCTCCATCAGCATAAAGTTTCCCAAACCTTCCTGAGGTTTGGTCTGTGGGGAGGATGTAAGAATGTAGATTCTTACAGTAGCATATATGCCACCAATGAAGGAATATAAGCCACCAGAGTGGTTTATGGGAGGTATTATATAAGCAACCCATTAGGGGCGCCTGTAGATAGTGGACAACTATACAGTTGTCCACAAGTAATTATATAAGCATAGATAATTATGATTCCCCACCTTAGTGGAGTTTGGAATTGTTCATGTCCCACTTACAGGCTTTTTCCTAAATTTCTTACCTTTCTGGTGCCGAATTCCCACAGTCGTTGTAGGGGTTTTGGTGGTTGTTACAGTTACTTTTAGTTGCGGAATGTATTCCGATGGTAGTTATTAGTTACAGTTATTTTTTGTACAATTTGTAGATATAATAATGTAGAGGTTTCCAAGTAATCTTTTCTACGGTCAGTTATTCCATGTGGCAAAGGATTTGTGGTCCCACAGGCGTCCACATTCACATCGCTGTTCCTTATCCATTTTTCAAACCTTTGAACCTCTAATTGTTGGGAGATGGGCACTCTCTACTCCACAAATCAAACTCCTTTTTTTCTGTATTGTAATTTATCTGATTAAAATATTAAATTCCTACAGTGTGCTTGGCGACTAATCTAAGTGATAAACCAAGCGGTTCATCCACCCTCATACATTGGTTTCCTAGTTTTTTTTTTTTTTGGGCTGGAAAGGGGGGGTTCACTTAAGTTCAACAATTTTTGTTAAAGTTGTATTTGTATTATAATATCTATGGTACATTTCTTGTCTCCTGGCCTTTTCTTTTGTCATTACAGTATTATTACAGGGAATCCCTCAACCGTTTCTTTTTAAAAAGAGCATGTTCTTGCATGAAAATGTCAAACTTCATGTTCATCAGCTCTTCTTCCATCAATGATGCTTCAACTTTTTCATGTAATGTGTTGTATATGGACCCACAGTCCGTACGGTCATTTTCACCATCAATGAGTCCTTGAATGACCATTTCTGAATAAGATCCCCTTCCTATGTCATATATCAGTTCACCTAATTCAAATGCTGTGGGCCATTGCACCAATCCAGCATAGCGGAGATCAACTGCCCTCAAATATCCTGTTAGATCACCTATCTGAGGGAAAACATTTTGTCTGTTATATGATTAATGAGAGATGACTACATTATGGGTGTAATCCCTCACTCACCCTTCATGTGAGCTTGTCAGATATTCATACATGACTTTGAAAGGGATTTCTCCTTGATTGCTCCTTATAAATGCTTCCCATCCTTCTGTTGCATTCCAGAACGTGATAGCTAACTTAGGATGTCGTTTGTGAATTGGTGTACCATAAGCTGTCATGTTTCAAAAAATGATCAATGCCTTTGTATTGATTATCCTGACAATATGCCATATAGGTGTTGAGGTCTTCAAACCGATTGCAATGAGGGTCTGATTCAGCAGGAGCTGTGTATGTTATTCCCCTATATATTAGGGCACTGAATAAGCCACTTCTAGATCATATAAAGTTATGTTCAAAAGGTCCTTGAGGTTCAGTTACACGACATCTTGATGGTGCAAGTTCTCGGAATGGCATGTTAAAACTCAGGACATTCTATGACTTTGCAGATTAGATCATTGTGTGATGAATGTGGTGTCAGTGATTGGGTGATTGGCATTAGATCCCTCAGAAATTTAATGATATCTGCCACCATTGCTACCAGAGTATCTGTGGTTGATTTTTTGATCATTGTGCCAAATGGCAGACACATTTTGGCAATATCTCTTATTGCCAGCATCTCCATTGATCCTGACTGAGCAATAGGCAATTGTTTGAATTTGTCACATGTTTCTGTAATCTGTTTGTCCGAAATGTGTTTGATCTTCCTGTTATTGAATAGTTCTGACTTTGGAGAGCAGCATGCTTTCCAAGTAGCATCGAGAAGGAAGATGTCATAGGAGTTTGTGATTGTTGTCAGGATGTTGACGAACTTGCCTTGAGCTGCAGAAATGGTTTTTTCTTTGGGGTATTGGAGCCACTGGGTTATCACTGATATTGTTTCTTTAAGCACATATGTGCTCAGCTCCTCATCTAGGAGAATAGGTACATGTCCACCAGCAGTGTGTGGTCCTACCACTGTTGCTGTCATAGGTTCCATTTCACAAAAAGGCGGTTGATCTTTTCTTTCAATTTCTAATTGACCTATGGATCGCATCTATCATGACCTTTCTTAAATATTGTTGTTTGTGTCATGGTCAATGAGTACACACCTCTATGAAATTTTGCACTTTGTGAATCAGCTTACCTATCCACAGTGTGCGTGAGTTACTTGGATCTGTCATTATGGCTTTAATTTCAGTGACACATGCACATTCTACCCAGTCGCATGCAAATCCATGTGCAACCATGGCATGTTGTCGATTGATATGCTCCTGGATGTTATCTTTGGCACTGTTGGCTTTGGCATGTTTGACTTTTAACCATGTCCCAGCAACCATTTGCAAGGTTTGATGTTCAAATGGGTTCCTCTGTGTATCCACAGTCCTGTTGTACATCCCTGCATTGTGTATTGTGAGTGACCCATTGATGTCTTTATTGATCGCAGGGATGCCCTCAATCCTCTTGATATCTAATAACAATCGGTCATGTGCGCATTGAATGCTTGCGTAGCGTAAAAAGTTTTCAAATGGTGTCACTTTTTGAGCATCAGCATAAAGTAAACATAGTTTGAGGCTAGGTAGTGAGCTTACAGTGGCTTTCCTCCAAACTGTCTGTTTCTTTCAATTGATGGGTTGTGAGTGTTCTTGAGTTTGCTGGCGTACATTCTCGGCTGCTGGATGCATATCTGGGATCAATAGTCGTATGTTCATGATGTATTTCTTGATTGTCATCATGTTCCTCTGGTTCTTCGATCTCCTCTTCTGAAGAATCAGTGGTACCTTTATGGCATTCATTTCATTGATGTATTTCTAAATTATTCACTAGACTTTTTCTTACTTGTTACATATACAACTGCATCCATGTCCACATCGCTCTCGTCATCTACATTTATAAGTCCTGTGTGAATCTATGTTCAGTATGTGATTTCCTTAGACATCATGAATCATCGCTCATGGTCATTGTCTTCTTTCCTCTTTTTGTTTCCTTTCTGTCCTTGCTTTGCTTTCCCCTTTTTGGACTTCTTCCTCCCACTCACATTTAAATTGTCTTGATTGATTCCCTCATCACCAAATATGTCCGGTTCTTCCTCTCCTTCATCTGGGCACCTGTATTCATAATCTTTATATATGCCATTTAAGCATTACTCACCACTGTCACCGTTGAATCCCTGATGGTTTTTAGGATGATGGAAGCCATCTTTAAATGCTACAAGTGGATATTTGAGTTTTCAGCGTAAGTTAGATGTTGGAACTTACAGGATCCTTTGTGACATGCTAGGTGAAGGAATGTCTTGTCTTGCTTGTGAGCCTTCTTGTGCTGAGCTACATGTGGTATAAATATTCGTGTTGAAACCGCGTGTTGATCCACTATGTCCCAAGCTTCTGCATATTCTTTTTTTTTGTTTGACTGACATATTAGCTATCAGTTCACCAGATCGCCATGGTTCTACTGAATGCGTGTCTCCATTTTCATCTTGATATTTGATGCTTGCTAGAAAGGCGCTTGGATCAATTTTAACATTGTATGGCATGCCTCTCAGTGTGTGTTGACATAACTGCGTGTGGAGTGTCAGTTTGTTGTTGAAGGGTAGTTAGTTTGGGTTCACTTACCTGCAACAAGAGTCTCCCTACAAATGTCATGTGCGCCTTGCGTGACATCAGGTCAGAGTTGTCTGTGACATATGTAGCCCTTATTGACCAGAGTCGATACTCCTTGGTCAGTATACAATGTTCTTGCATTTCTGGGGTCACATAGAGTATAGAACCACCAGGGAGTGTGGCAAGTGATTGTCTTGCAGACATATCCATCAGGTGTTGCGCAGGGTATTGAATAGTGAGGATCTGCGTGTTCCATGCAGGTGGAATGACTCCCAGAGGTGCTGTAGGTGGTGTTCCACCATGGTATCTGAGACCCGAGAAACAGAAGTTCACATTTCTGTCTAAATGGATGAATATGCCTGATAATGCATCAGCGCAAATTTCTTAATCCATGTCCTGAACTTCACATGACTAGTTCGTAGAACATAAAAAGGCCTGGATGGTAATCCACAGGCAGGTGGGAATGCACAGATGCATTGCTATATCCAGACTCCTTGTCGTTATTGTCGTTGTGTCTGTCACCAGAGGGTCCAAGGTCAGTTATAGTCAAGGGGCCATCGTACATTTGGGCCTGTGACATGTTGATTTGGCTTTCGTGATGATAAAAGTTGTTGTCCTGTGCGATCAACGGTGAATTTACTAGCTCTGCTTTGAGACGTGCGGCACGTTAGACAGATTCCAGAGCCAGCTTCATAGCTGCCACACCAATAGCTGTGTATGTCTGTAACATATTTGGTCATTCATTTCAATGCATGGGTGGAAGTGGATACTATTTACCTTGAGCATGCGATTCCGCAACTGATGATCTTTATCGTCCAGCAGCTTACTGTTAGCATTCATGCTACTAACAGCTTGCAGTTTTTCCGTGCTCAGGCCTTGGTACTGGTAGCAATGGGAGCCATCATCTCTGACTGGCCTAGAACGATGGAGGCTTCACTCAAAGTGAAAGCCTCCAACAATTTCACCCTCCGAGTTTTTTCTGGGGCTGCCGTGTTGTCTCTCACTTTCAGGTCCAAGGACGTCATCTTGTAGTTGCGTTACTTTGTCCCTGAATGTAGGAGATATAGAGTCATATAGTCTTCCATCTGCAACCCACAATTGTATGACATCGTCGCGTGGATCTTGGTTATCTACGTTTCAATGGGTGAGATCCTATCCTGAACTTCATCTAATACCATTTACCTTTCTTTCTAGCAAACACAGCTTCTGTTTTGGAAACTGTGATCTCAGAACTAAATGTTGGTGTAAGGTACACAATCAAGTTTGATAGTATTCCAGGGGATATCAACCAAAGACTATTATAACAGAGAACCCAATTAAGAGATTCTACTCCAGTGATCAAATAACACTATTACAAAGTAGTAATAATGCCATTCAAAACAATTGTAGCAAGGCTACTAGTCTGGTCAAGATAATACTTGAAACTAAGTGAATGAGCGTACAAGGTTCCAATGCTTTGTTTTTATATGCAATATATGGGGAAAGCAGACTTGGATGACTAGGCTCTGGGTTGTAACAATTGAATAGCTGTTCAATTGAAAGACTAAAAGGATAGCCAAGAAACAAGGAGCGAAAGGACAAGACCAACAACAACAAGTTAAAACTAACTTGAGAGTTGATAAAGTCAACACTAACACAAACTAGTTAGCCAGGCAAAGGCCCTACAAGCAACAGTCCCAGATAAGATAGAGTGTGGTAGCTTTGTGCTGACACAAGCTAGTAATCAAGCTAAGGCCCTACAAGCAACTGAGCTTGATTAGATAGAAAGTGTACTACACCCCAACACTAGTTATTGATTAGACTTTGGCCCTACAAGCAACAAAGGATAATCGAATAGTAGTGGTGGTTGTTATCAACACAAGCTATTGATTTAACTTTGGCCCTACAAGCTACAAAGCTTCAATTAATTAGAAGTGATGATACCCAATATAAGCCAGCAGGTGTACTTTGGCCCTACAAGCAACAAAGTATCAACCGGATGGAAAGTAGTGGTTTGCTTACACAAACTAGTAGTCTTTAACTCTGGTCCTACAAACTACAGAGCTCCAACTAAAGCAGCGAAAAGCTGAAGAGATTGTGCCTCACCCCTGCAAGGTGATAAGCATACTGAAAGAGGCTCCTGCAGAGTTTTTCAGCTAGTCAAGTTCTTCAGGCTTGAACTGATTCTGATAGAAGGCTCAGGCTTCAGGCAGAAGTGGGTGTGAAATGTGTTTGATTGCTTGTCTCTAACTAAAATGTGTGTGTGATTGTCTTTAACAAGGCTACCTAGGGCTATACTTATAGCTCTACATCTGAGACATTCTAGCTGCTTTTGGAAGGTCTGGAAACCACTGGAAACTGGTGGAAACTGGTGGAACCTGGTGGAAGGTTGTGGCAGTTTCCTTTTATGGAAAGACCTTCCAGAAGCTTCTAGTCATTTCTACACTATTAATATACGACTACTGATTGGCTAGAGGAGCTAGTGATGCTATGGCAGTGACACTGCACCTCTAGCTATTAATACCTAATTAGGAAAATAGAGAGAATAAAGAAATACTGCTGAATTGTGTACATTAATGGTTTATGCTGACCAATGAGTTGGCTTACCTCAGCTACTGAGAAACAATAAAGGCAATTATTGATAAGCAGCTGAGTTGAAGCTGAGTTCTTGATTTGGCAAGTATTAGGTCAGCCTCCCAAGTCGTGGACTCTTGTGGATCATTAATGTACACTCAGGCAGCTGTTACAAAAAATAGAGATATAAGTACAACTACTAGATAGAAACACTTGGAACCCTATAGGCAGACTCTTGAGACTATAATTACATTATAGGGATCCCTAACAGCTTCGTATGGTAGAAGTTGTAATTCTCCCTGTTGTTTCAAATCATCTTCGAATCTTCCGACTATTTTCCTAACCTTTACGTGGTCTGAGAGGGCCTGTTGGGCCTTAGGTGATGTATCCACTTCATATATGTATGCCTTTGCATATGGCCAAAGAGGATGATGGTCATATTGGTAGAACTTCGGCAATAGTGGATCATGAGACAATAAGTCAACAGGCTCCTGAGGCCATTCGTCTCCGAATGCGCTTAGGAGACTGTGACTGGTCATCACGTTCACACTGTTATTCCCTGGCATGTTGTAATGGTTGATTACGGTTTCCGGGCACGATCACTTGTATTGATGTCCTGCCTCTGATCTTAAGTTCTTTGTTGTGCTATATGTGGGTGTTCACATGCTCCAATCACAAGTGATTTTTGGCCGAGGGTGTCTGATACCCCAAATTGTAGCATAACCGGTACGAAGTATCTGACAATTCATATATAATCAGTTTTGCGAGAATCTATATTGGAATCCTCCAGTCCCTCTCCTTTAGCCTGCGTCCCGCCTTCATAGCATCTCGAGAGCTCCTGCTATCACCACCACAATATGTTTTTTGGCATCTGTGCTGTTGAATGGCTGCATAGGTGCATCTCCAAGCCCAACTATCCTCAAGCTTATCGCTGTTATGCGATCAGGATGTCTGCATCTGACACCCTGAAGCTGAGTGAGTGCGGTATGGTATGTATGATGTAGACAAAAGCAACTTACCACGATTGTGTCGCTCTTCTTTGCGTCATCGCTCTGAAATGCTTGCCCTGTGATTGAGACCAAACACTCCCAGATCTTATGGATCTATCAGGCATTCGTTATAAATACCTTCAGTGACGTAGATGGTGTAGACTTACCACGGTTTTGTTGCCCTTCTTTCCGTCATCGCCACAAAATGCTTTCAGATGATCCCAGCTGATCAAGGCCAAACCCGTCCGGTTCTTACGGATCTATCAGCCGACCATATCTGTGATGTACATGGGGTCAACTCACCACCACGTTGTCGCTCCATTAACAATGCTCCTCCAAATGTTGGTGCTGCCCTGAAATCTTTTGGAATGGATAGTTGTTGCCGCACTACTGTTCAGAATGTATGATCACTGTACAGACCCACATCGATGAGCACTGTAATATTGATGTAGGTGCAGTCGACTTACTGGCTTTTGCTCATCTCTGCCATAATTCCTCAGTTTTGGCCTGTTAATAGCATACTGAAAGGTGCTGGTTCACATTTCTTTAGTATATTGCGTACCCAATTGTTGTCAAGGACACTTACCATTTGTATCATCATTAGACGGTCAGGTACACCTGGAAATCATTAGTCGATCGATGGAGCTGGTCAGGAGGTTCACTTATGAGCCATATCAATATGGACCTATGCCGTTATTCGAAAGTTAGTAATGTTCTGACATTTTAGCCAAACTATTTGGGACTCACAGTATATTGGTTCATCAGGCTTGGGTTGTTGTTTTTTTTTTGTCCTTAGGAGAAAGCCTGGTGTTGATGGAGGAGTGAGGGAGGGTGCAGTACAATCCTGTCACCGGTTGATGCAGTCAAACCGAGTGATAATGGATTGTTGAAGGCATCGTCCATTGACATAGTCAAATGGACAACGCCTCCATTGGTGGAGGGAGTGAGGAGTGGAGTGGGTGGCTGACTTGACGCCTATGTTGTAATTGTCACTTGTCACTGTCGGTATGCCAATAACTGGACCAAGAATATGGAGTGACTAATCGTCAGCCGTTGGACCATCGTAATGATTACGTGTTAGTGAGTCATCTTCGCCTGTCAGACCAACAGATACGTCACGTGCTAATTATGCTATTTTCAGCAACACCTTTCATTGGCACTCCGTGTCACCACAATGTCGACTTCTTCTCCCTTCTCTCCTCCTTCTCCCCCCTCCTCCTTCCCCTCCCTTCTCTCCTCCTTCTCCCCCCTCCTCCTTCCCCTCCCTTCTCTCCTCCTTCTCCTCGTCTCGAATGACGACGAGCAATGACGGTTGACTTGGTGTCACCATTGTCGCCATCTATCCCCCAGAATGACCTGTCTTCTGGGGGACGTTCGTGTTCCTCGCCTCATAGGACTGGTTCTACTCATTCTCCCTCTCCATTGCCATTGTCTCCCTCACCGTTGTCTCCATCGTCGTTGGACACCTCTATACCATGGCCCTTGTCTCAGGATACCACTCTCCATCCCAATTCCTCCGCTGCTGTTATACTTCGACAAATGCCGCTAGAGATTTCCACCCCCAAACAATCTAAGAGCATTGCAGCATGGGTACGAGAAATTTGAGCAGGTACTTTGAAGGTCATGACTACATCTGTCAATAGCATACAGACACATTTGCAGGACCCAGAATGTGAGTCTTTATTCACAGTTGTTGTGGTAATTCTTGTCTTGGGGTTTTTTATTCATTTTTTGATGTGTTTTACCCTCGTTATTTACATGTTTGATTGTAGCCTCTTCGCGCATAGCAGATGGTGCTAATAATGGTTGTCCACCGCCCACCTTGCCGACTTTAACCGTTCCACACCTGGATGATCCTGAGAGTGCCGAATTTGGCAGGGACATTCCACCTCCGCCCCCCAAACAGACATACATAGATTTACACCCTGATGATATGCCAGTGTGGTTACAAAAGGTTGAGGCGACATGTAATGGTTGGGGCAATAGCATTTGTATGTACTTTTTTTCTCTTATATATTCTTGTTGTTTTAAAGTTGATATTTGACATTTAGCATCACACCTTGTCGTCAAAAAATAGGCGATTCGCAACTTCACTCCAAAGGATTGTTATTGTATAATGACACCTAACATGGAATTTATACCAGAGCAACCGGAGCTAAGTGGCATTCCAGATATCATGAGTGATGGTCTGTTGGGCCTATATGAATGGATGATGCATCCCCAAAATTTTCTGCCACATCGGCCTCATGAGGCGTTCATTATGGTGCCTACCCCTGATGAGTTGAAATCATCAATCCTCTCATGACTGTTGCATCGAAGCAACATGATATTTCAGCCCAATAATCCTGTAGGCTGCTTACACAATGGGATCCGTGGCAATGTGGAGCACATCTTCAAATCCATTGGCAATCAGCTCATGAGGCCCTGGCAAATAGCATTTAATGATCAACTACTCCCCTGGGACACTAGACATCACGTGGCTGTAATGTATCACACGCTCATGAAGCAATCCATGCTGTGGCCTTACACCATCGTGGTTTGGAGACAATTTCAACAATCCTGCGTGGATTTAATTGCATTTTGTAACTATCAAGATGCATCAGAGGACATGAGAACGCACTTGCGACCTGCACAGAGTGCATGTATCACATTCAGGGGTGTTTTTAGTCCTGATCCTAATGTCATTAAGTTATTGGCTTGTCTAGGAGCTCCTGCCTTTCATGTGCGAGTTCTTGATGAGCCGCCACCTTTAGAAAGAAAAGTTCAGCTTCGATCATGGACCATGTTTGAAGCGTTCCATGCGCTGGTTGTCATAGGAGATGAGTGGTGGGTGACCGAACTTTTTGTGGAGATGTTCAAGTCTGCTGCTTGAATCCAAGCCCCACCAACTCGGATACCAGATATTGATGGATTTGCATCTTTTCTGGAAGATGGACAAGACAGTTTCATCTTTTGTGACCATGATGACAATCACAAGAAGTCTTTAACTCAAGGCCACATCGTGGCATCCAATCACATGGAGGTTGACTCACTGTTGAGGCCCCTGCCTTATGACTTGTCAGCTGTTGGATGTGACGATGTTAATTTTTATAATTTTGAGGACATGGAAATAGGCAGGAAGGATGGAATGGAGCCAGGAGAGGAATATGAGCGTTCAGGCGATGTAATTGACATAGGGGATTTTGACGAAGGAGCATTCATTAAACAATCTCATGCTCACCCTGTTGATTTCATTCGATGGCAGGACCATCGATTTCCTCATCTACATGGAAATGGCCACGGTCCCCTTCTCTGGTTGAGCAATCCCCAACAGCTAAAAATAAGCCTTCGGTGGCTGGCGTAAGGATAATGTCATCAGTTCCTTCTGCCAGTGACTCCAGAATGTCGAACCTTACAAGGTGGGGTAGGATTCATAAGGAATTGATATGAGATGGTGCAGATACACGAGGGCAACATGTTACATCGGAAACTACTGGAAATGCTAAGGTCAAATCATCAAGAAAATGCAGTAAGTCTGGAGTCAATAAACATCGTATTTTCATACTGACAGGAGCTTATAGAGGAGCTTCCCCCTGGCACTCTACGTCAACAACAAACTTGATCAAGCAGTCATGAAATGATCTTTGCCCCTGAATGATTCGAAGAAACAGATGCATGAATTATGAGGGGCGAGTATCCCCTGGAGAGTCTTAACAGTTGGGCCCTCAATCCCATCAGGCAATGGGAACGAGCATGCAAATCGGTTCCCTTATCCGAATCCAGACAGATCAGGTTGTTCAACGATCCAGCTTGCCATCTACAGATTAGTCCAAAGGTAGTCACATTTGCACCACCACCTCATATATTTTATAACACGGCTCAATTGTCCACGATGGTGTATAATTGGCTTCTCATATGGGACACAATTTTTCATTCTTTTGACGCTAACCCTTTGGACCTAAAAGGAGCCCATCATCTCCAGAACTCTGAGTGTTGGCATCAGACATTGTCTGGTGTGTTGGCTCCTGGATCATGAGCATTACCCATTGAGGCCCTCCACATTGTTCCTGCCTGGTTGGTTCTTCCGAGTGAACCATTCCCCTTGGTCTGGCAAAACAGGGAGGCGACCAATATCTCTACATTGACCTCTGACGAACTCCTAGCATCTGTGGTTTGGGAGCTTAATGAGACATTGTTCATGTTCAGTTTCATTCAATTGGATGATACCATTTCATCCAATGCTGCTAAACCAATCGGTACTCATAGAATGCGTTGTGAAGCATTTTTGAAGAGTTACCACATGCGACTCAATCTTTCACCCACATACAAGCCTGGTGAGTGATTGATTGAATCGATGGACAATCATTGGACCTGCTGTGTTGTATTTATGAAAGTCTTCAGTAACCTCATGTGGGATTGGCCTGAATTTCCAACCCACCATAAGGATTTCAGCAGGATTGCATCATTGAATAAGCAAGCATTTCTGGAAATTGAAGAGGAGCTAATTTGCTTTTTCATAAGAACATACATGGTCGCTATCCCAATATTCCTGCTGTGTGTCCGCATGTGCAAATGCTCATCTTGTAATATTTCTTGGCTTCTTTGTTGTCATCTTTTCCATATTTTCATATGTCTCTGTTTGAAATTTATGACTCAATATGAACTATTGATCATATTATATGTGAGTACAAATTTTACAATCACTAGAACTGTAACGCAAGGCATCATATGCTATCCCTAATATAAACCCTTGGATAGTAATGTTGGTTTTAATTCTATTTTTATTTTACAAAAATCACATTCCCAAGTTCTATTTTATAATGCTTGGCTTCTTTTGCCCCATTTTGCTTTGTTTTTTATTTTTATTTTATAGTGTTTTATCATGTGATTATAATTTCTCCATTTATAATGTTCTGGTAATTTTCGATGGAAAATGTTAGGTATTGATCCGATTATGCAGATACATTCTTTGACCTTCCATGGACTTTCTTTCTACACCACAGCGCTCTCCTCTTTGATTGCATTTTTCCAGTTATGTCCCCTGCATTTCCTTTGTTATTGGACATAGAATGAATTTGACAGCCCAGGGAAAAACCCTGACAAACATATATGGTTGACTGAAATGACTTCGTCTTTCAGACCTCAAATAAATATTGTTTGGATTGACCAGGTCATCCATATGTTGTATATCCAGAAATTTTGGTAAGAACATTTTTATCTTAATATCTCCATGGTCACCAAAACTTTTTGGACCATTTTTGACCACCCCCTCATGTCCCCTTTGTCCTCTGTCATCCTCTCTTTAAGACTCTTCTTCTTGAACGGATCCACGTGTTCCATTGGTCATGCTGATGTCTAACTCTTTCAGCTTCTTGCGTGCATGGGTGACATCACTTTCCTCCTCATTGTCCTCATCACGTCCTCTTTTGGAGAAAGGTGGACAGATTTGTAGTGGTAGCTTTACGATCTCATCCAGTTTTCATGCTTGGAACCACTACCACCTCCCCCTTGTTGACGCATGAAGACAAACAAGTAAGTGATCACTCCACCTTAACTACATCATCATTGAGTAGAACTAACTCATTCAAATCATGGTAAACTTTCCACACATTTTTCCTTAACTTTGCTGTCACTGTAAATGTTGCTTCCACCAAAGACCCGGTTTGGAAGACAGAAGGTTGGATGTTTGATCTATCACTTGAAGGTCAATGAACGCTCGACGTATTGATTAACCAAGACAAGACTTACGTTCCAGCATATAGGTTGGTTTTCTTGTATGACACCCTATTTTCTTTGTTGTAATGCATGTTCTTACCAAGTTTACCCAGTCTGCCCAATGGATCTATTTCCTTAGGTATAGGCTCTGAAGTTCCATTGGTAATATTGGAGAAGTACCGTCTCACTAGATGTAATGATGGATATCCCGCAAATTGCACCACTGAAAACTTTTGTATGTTATCCTCTCCAACTCTGGTGGCAAAAGCTTGGTATAATGCCGCAATGATCTTTAAGCCATTTGTGAAAGGATCCAAATTTAACCCACATATGGTTATGAATTGACTGGCCCACAATGGTCTATGGGGGAGTCTAATAATGGTATACCAAGTTAATAATGCATTTTTTATTTTGGGGAGGCATATCACTCACTTTGTGTTGGCATATATGGGTGGAAGCTCCTTTCTTACTATATATCCGCATAGCTTAAAGGTGGCAATGTCTCCTGTGGCTTTGCAAGTAAATACCATAATGGAAGGTTTTTGCATATGAAGTATGTCAAAGCGATCAGAGAGTTCAATTGGATCCTATCTTTGTGTGAGTTGTGCCCTTTTATTTTATTTTTATAAGAAAACTTATTACCATGTGCGTGATGTGTGAATTGCATTGCATAGGTGTCAAACCCTCCCACCTGTCTTCCAAGAATTTGTCTGAAGAGCCACAGCATATTGGCATGATATACGTGCCTATTATCATCATGGCCACATGAGCTTACTATATTTTTTGTCTTTGAGTTCAACTATTATTGATGCCTCCATGATGCAAGGTGAAGAGGGAAATAAACGAAGAGGAATATCTGAACAAGGACACTTGCTGGGGAAAGATTATACAACAGGCCTGAGATGTGTAACTGCTCTTCAACTTAAGTATTCTTTTCTATTGCGCCCTTGCCATTATGTAATTCTCTCTGCGGTCATGATAACATTCTGCACACTAAGTATCTAGAAACTAAATTAATAATGATGATATCAGCGACCAATGCTCAACTGATGGTAAGCCTAATTTATTTGATCCTTTTATGTTTTGGGCTGCAAGTACATACTAACCCACATGGACTGGTCATTCAAGCGGTTCATCTTCATGATCTTTTCTTTGCACGGGCTTACATATTACATTCCCTGACTTTACCATTAGAGTCTGATTGGTCAGGCACGTTTGTTCTTGCTCTCATGAGAAATTTTGTTACATCTCGGCTTTGTTTTGTTTTTTATAGGCTCAAATTGAAGTCTTATGGTGGAAACAATGGTGAAAAGTCTTTTCATCCCAATGCAAATCATTCCAGCTTGTTTGTCTACCATGCCCCCTGTTTAGTACCACAGCTCAACGGGGTTCCACTGATGCAAATATTAGTGACCTGGTAACCACCTCTTACTAACTATCATCGGCCACACAGTGCCTGGGGTTTCATGTGGACATTTTGGGTAAAAGGCCTTATTTTAAGCAACGAGTATGTTGTGATGGTTCTCAACAGGTTATTTTTGGAGTTCCTCATACATCGTTACATATCTAGATTTATATATATGGAAGCTTTCGACCTTCCTGCCATATTATCTGTATCGGTCTGTCTGTCTGTTTGGTCTGTCTGTCTGTCTAATATTCCCCTACCTGCCATATCAATTCCGACATGGTATGAGGATGTTTAGTATCTCACATATTATGTTCATCTTAAGTGGCATGGTTTTTCTTTCTTTTATTTTCTTTGGCCAAAGTGTTGTCATGCAACTAGATCTTGGCAATTGTCAATGGAAAACTTTTGCTGTGTCAAAATTTTCTTTCAGCGGATCAAGACCATTGGTCATAGTCTTTCAAGTAAGTTGATGAGCTCACAATTATTTTATACTTGCATTAATGATGATTATTCACCCCATCGCAGGTGGTCAGGTTCCCTGAATGTATTGGTTAGCCCAATAGGTCAAAGCTGAAAGTTTACTATGCGACCCTCCACTTTCAGGACTTTCGAGAAGATCCATCTCACTCAATGTTAGCAATTATATTGTATTGCATGCTTCATTTGCAAATGAGCGGCCTTGGCATTATAAGGAGCATTGATAAATGTAAAAACAGGATGTTTCAAAATAAATGCAAAGGCAACATATGCTATCCAAATTACATAATGCTAATAAAAGTCTCTGAAATTTGGACAGTGAAGGAATACAAACAAGTGTTCAAATCCAACCCCACCTTATGTTGATATTTCTCAAACATTTCTTATTTTTTTCTCTTAAGTTGTTTTCATTTCGTTTTAAATGGCCCCCAGACAAACTCCCCAGAGAATTGCAAACGCCAAACCATCCCAAAGGCACGTATTTCCTTATACTCTCCTATTCTTCCATCCACTTCTTTATATTGTCTGAATCACCACTTCAATGCTGCTAACCATTTGCTTTCACAATACGATTTTGCATTGATAGACACTCTGCACTCAAACTATCTCCCAAACACACTCATTCGTCAACTTTAGCATCTCCAATAAGGATATCAGAAAGGTGAGTTCTTCTTATATTACATTTGATTGAATATGGTATTAATGTTTAAACAAGGAATACGAGGGCGAAGACAATCACTGGAGATGGAGCCAACCCTGTTACGAATATCACTCCCATGCGGGACTTAGATTCTGCACCTCAACCATCCATGTGAGTGTCTGGTCTTCCACATTCAACCGATTTTATTATTGATCATTTTATGTTTACCTTACCTTTGGCCTGCAGGTCAAATGTATCCCAGGCGAGGTATATCTTAATTTCTGTTTCTCTGCTTTTCATCTGATGTTTGATAGTAATCACGAAGATGAACCACGGTACGTTTGATGTTTTTCAACTGATTGATGTTATGCGGTTTAAAAATCCAAAATAAATTTGAGTAGTACTCCTATGCGTGGCACAAAAAGGATTCGAAGTCCTACCCAGGATGTTCATTCATCACAAAGAAGGTGAGGGTGCATTTCCATGCATCTGCAACATTCAATATATACTTATTTATGTTCCAGGCGCAAACACCCTGAACTATTAATGGGTTATAGTCCAAAATTAATAGGGGACACGCCACCTTCAAAACAAACTAGGTGTGTACTTAAATTACATTTTTTGCAAGTAATATAAGGCCTTATTAGTATAAGGTCGCAAAAAGCCACACTGGTAATGGAGAGAGTTGGTTCTAATGCCCACCCCCGCATAATGACTGCTCAACACCCTCCTCCAATGGTTCATCCTCCAGCAGATGTTAGTTCCTTGGGCACTACAGGTTTCAACAGCAGTCGACTTTTACGACACACCAAATCTGTACCAAGAGTGGTTGTACCAACACGGGGTCAAGCACAGGCTACCAAAAAGTAATTTAGTCTCTCAATACTATATATTAACATTTATACCAACTTTTCATTTAGTTTGTCCAGTGGTATGTCACTGACAAACAGGTCAAAAGACAAAAAATCCAGTCAATCTGCAAAGTAAGTGTTTATACCTGATGATTATGATATTTATATTAATTGATCTCTTATAGAAGGACCCCTGAAGAATCTGAGGAAGATCATGGTGGTAGCCTGGCTGACTTTATTGTTGATGATGAAGTCGATGAAGATGAATACAGCGATGTTACTGACAAGGGTGCTGTTATACCAGGTAATGATGCAGAGGACATTCTGGTGGGATCTGGGGATCAAGATGTGGAGGATTGTAGACTTAATATTGCTTTCCCCCATCAAGGACAAGACGTCAATGAAGATCCATATTCTTGCATCCAATAGTGAAGATGGATATTCGGCCACAAGTGTGGCTTTACATCAGAAGAAACGCAAAGGAAAAGGAAGAATTATTGAGGATGTGGATGAAGACAAAGACAGTCCTGATGAATATGGAGAAAAAATGTAAGCTTATATCTTTGGATGCCCTTCCACTGGGATATTTAAGACTGAAACCCATAATGATAGAAGTGAGGCAAGGAAATAAAAGAAAACAAGTACTCCTCCACCGTCTGTGTCTTTGTAAGTAATGCTTACCGTGTTTTGTTTACTGTTGATTAATGACACATCCAAGCACCCCCCCTGCCATGAAAAAGTAAACACATTTTGGTGTTGATCACTAATATGTGTTAATTAAATGTAACATAGGGTGCTTCCATCCCAAAATACCAACCATCTAACATCTCGAGATGAAGTAGAAGTTGATTCAGAAATGGAACTTCCTATTTGGAAAGCTGTGTACCATTAGTAAGCACAAGGTGATTAACGGTCCCTGTAATTTGGCTCATCAGAATTTTTAGCATTAAAATGGATAAGGCTATAAAACTTTGGCACCAAGATGAACCTCAAATATGTGCAGTGTTAAAAACCAAAACCCCTGGAACTGGAAAACTCTATCATGACACACCTAAGTTTCATCAGTAATTCATTATTTGTACTTGTTTAACTAATAATTTTACAGTGCAGCTTGTGCAGAGCTCAAGCATGCCTTGAAACATTTCACTTGGGCTGACCTACAGGATATGAGCTACGATATCAAGTAAGGACTTAATAATCAATCCAAAATATGTTTTTGACTGCTCACTCGTTAACTAGATACATCAAGAATGCATATCTCAAAAATCCAGTTTTAGGAATAAACTTATTTCTCCTTTCACAATGTGCACCCTCCTATTTTGCATCTCAAGCTTCCAACCGCTCTCGAGGTGCTTATCTGACTATCAAAGGTTCTGTCAATTCTGGACCCATTTGCTGTGTTATAGCAGGCATTGTTCAAGAATGTCGATTGATGGGAGATCATATGGCTACCTTCCAGAATACAGAACATCACTGCAAGCAGATAATTTTGAGTCCATTGCACGATGACTTCTTACGTCAAGCAGCTCTGATCAATGTGGTCTTTGGAAGAGAACAAATGCTTTTTAATGCTTGGAACTTCAGCCTCACATTTGGAACGTCAATGGTTCCCAGTGAGCATTCCAATGTTCCCATAGATGCGCCTATAAATGCTTACATTGACCCCATTATTCTACTAAGTCTGAAACAATGGCTCTATTGGTACATCATCTAACCTCTTGATATCTCCTCAAAAAGTTTAACGTGACAGTTATCCTTGGGCTTTAAATCGTCAGGGTGATGAAGATGGTATGTTACTTCAAAATGACTATTGAAACAACTAAGCATTGATATATATATAATTGTTTTACAATTACAGTGCCTGTGTTTGATGGTTGACAGGGTGTGGATTGGACTAATCTTTGGCAAACACCATTGTGCACTGAGGATATACCTGTTGCATCGTTTGCAATGGTGGGTTTTACGGTTAACACCTATCCCAATCAAGAAACAGACCTGCTATCCAATCTGTCGTCTGGTTTCAATGTTCAATTTGCAGTATGGCTCAATTAAACTTTTGGCATCTTTTTTTATTTAAAAAAACTATGATTTGATAATAGGATGGCATCAATAGTTATTTAAAGATGTCTATTTCATACTATTTATGCTGTGACCTCTTGATTTATATTTATTTCATGTTCTTTCAATCAGCATTGATTTCCTACATGATGTTTTTACTTAACCCTACATAACAACTTCTTTGTATAACTTTTCATCTAATAATTTTACAATTCAAGTCCAATCATTTTAAATATTCACATTTATTTTCACACACAAAACAGACAACATTCACTTATACATGCTACAGATGCCAGGAATGGACTCCTCCCTTCCCTCGAACCAAAAAAAATAAAGACAAAATGGATATATGATGGATATTACGATGGAATGCATATGGCTTGACCATTGGCTCTATGCTCTTTGGTCACTAGCACAATAGACAATATATACATTCAATCTCGACCATATGAACCCAGTTATGTTTATCTAATTACCCAGTCTGATAACATGGAGTCCCTTTGTGGCAGATATGTCCTTGACCATTAATCACCCGCCACATCATTCTGATTATCTTTGCAGTAGATGTCCCTGTTTTCTCCAAGTTCTCTTTCTGGAAACAGGACCCGCACTACCATTCAAGACCAATACCTTGTCTAACTTCTACAGTTCTATATCAAATTGATACAAGGTATCAATTTCATATTTATCCGTTGTTATTCTATCTTATCCTGATGTATATTTCATTGTAATAATCTGGCTTTTGCGTTTATTTGCAGACCTTACAACGTGAATGGCACTGATGTGTCATTACATAAGATCATGACATATATATATGTATTATTTTCACCAATTAAAATTGAAAACTTCACTTACATCTGGTCTTGCACAGATTACACAGTCCTACATGTCAATGGGAGTTTCTGTGATTATTGACTGAAAATGTTAATAACATATGCCTGTTATCACCACTCTAGACTGCAACAACCTCATTGTTATTCTTCTAAAATTACACAAGGACATGCCACCGCCAGAGGACATACTATAAACTCTTGGCCTTGGCTCAAGCATAGACGGAATGGGGCCAGAGCTCGAACATATATGTTCATCCCCCCACTTTTTGAGCATTGACGGATAAGGGCCATAGCTCAAACAATTATGTTTGCAACCCTTTTACCTCAATCACTGTTTTCTCTGAATTTTTCCTCTAATCTATGGAATATATTTGATCTGGAAAATATGTGGAAATTTTACAACAATCCTTGTGAGGGAACCTCCTGCGCTGATTTCATATGGGCTTTCGTTTTACATACCTTATCTACAATCACACGTCAGGTAAACAGGTTTTATTTATTTATTATGATTGCAATTATCTCTCAAATACTAATTACCTTGAACTGCACTTCTACCCATATAATTAACCCAAAGTGGTCAACATCAGACTGTACTTGTAATATTCTGTATGATGAGCTAATATTTGATTGAGATTCACCCCTTCTGATGGAAACTGTACTTGCTTTACCAATGTCCACGTCAAAACTGCCAAAATTAGCAGACTCGAGCCAATGCAATTTGCCATCCACAACAATATGTGGGTAAAACCTGGGACTTTGAATGGTACCTTCCTCTCTGAAACATTACTCAATGATTTACCATTGAGTCAACGAAATACAGAATACAACCATTCCATACAAATTCCTAAAATCCCAAATGTTCTTCTTTTAAAGGTATTTCGAATATTCCCACAGAAGATTTTCTCATGTGGCTATCAATATAATAGGACATTTGGCTATAATATAATACAGAGATCATTGTTCTTTGCCACAGGTTTATTACTGTCCTTACCAGTTCCCCCATGTGAAATTGTAACAGTAATATATTTCCATATTCATCTCCAAAATATGAGAACAGCTTCAATGCATTAAATGAGGTGAATGCTCATATTATGTTAACATCTCGCTATGCCTCCTTTCAGACATACAGTTGTCATCTTAGGAACAATCTAGAAAAGCATACACTAGGTTATTATCAATGCATTAATGAGCACACTACCCTGAACGTATGTGATGTTCCAACATATCTCATTGAAACAACAATTAATTTTCAATCTAAGGCTATCAAGTTTTTAAATTTTTATCCTTTAACTACTGCCTCTCTTGGGCAACAATGCCACTTGAATATATCTATGGATAAACAATATAACCATTGAAACAATACAATGATTTCACCTGTTGGAGGGGGTATACCTATTGCTAATGGTATGATCCATCTAAGGGGAGTTCAAAAATATTCTCCACACAGTATTTGGCAAATTTTCCATCTCCCCGAAGGCAACAAATTAATGCAAACATGAAGTATAAGTATTTCGAACATACATCCCATGGATTAGGTATTGATCTGTGTAGAAGGGACAAATTGTTGGTATCCGTAAATGTTCCCATCAGGGATCTCGCAGCCAGACTTCCTGGTGTTTCTCTTTCTTCCATTATGTTGACTCACAAGATTGGATCTTGTAAACCCTCAAAAGTAAGAAAACTTAAAGTAATGGATATGAGAGAAATGATATATAATTATTGCAAAGGTGAGTGCATAACATGTCAGTCCTACATGTCTGTATTCACACCAGTAGGACATATACCAGATGTGGGAGTATCAGAAAATACTCATACCCAAGATGTTTGATATCAAAAGAAAGTAGCGATTAGAACTTACCAAAATATGAGAATAAGTACAGGAGATTCCAACACGCCCTTTCCTCCAAGGCCAAAAAGTTCATTAGATATTGCTGAGCTTATTCGTGAGGCCTGTGAAGCCATGAACCCTTCAGAATTTGAAGAAGTTGGATGCATGATATGTGGTAGGTTAACTCTAAAATCATCTGTGGTGAAAAAAAAAGATGCAAACATTGATTGTGATATCTTGGTGTCAGAACGAGATATGACAAGAAAGGAATGATTCAGTCCAGATGACCCTGTAGAAACAATTCCTGGACCAGTCGTCGATGAAAGCTGTGAGCATGTTTGTCCTTGTTGTCATCAAAAACTTAGCAAATGAATCATTATATCATTCCACTGCTATCTTTAATCAATGGAAATTGGATAGGTAAGGTACCATCGCAACTACAAAACCTGAGCTTTGCTGAAAAATTGCTCATAGCTTGCGTCCGATCCAACTATTGTGTTACTAGAGTCTCATCAGGGATGCACAAGATGACTGCAAATGCTGTATTGTTTCCAAATCCCATGTTGAAGGTATATAAAATTCTACCTCCACATCGAAGTGAGATGGACCAAGTTCTTGCATTTGTGTATACCGGTCCAGCAAGACCCACTGAAGAACTCATGAAATGTACACCCTTATTGGTAAGGTGCTGAAAAATAACTGCGGCTTTAGAGTGATTGAAATTGAATCACATAGATTATGAGGACATTCACATATCAACTGAGAATATTGACTCATATCCAGATGGCAAACAACCTTTTGTAATTGAATATCATCAGTCTACCACAAACAAAGCCCCTGAAACCACTGGCACAGATGACATGGAGGATGAAGCAGGTACATCTGAAGGTGATTTTCCCTTTGTTGTTCATGGTCTTATAGAAGAAAATTATCCTATAAATGACCAAAAAGAAATGATTGCACAGGCATTGGCTCATATGGAACGAGGTGGAAAAGCCTTAGCTATTAGCCATGGAGAAACTCCATCTAGCATTTATGATAACCCACAATTATACCCACAGGTTTTTCCATGGTTGTTTCCGTATGGATTGGGTGGGTTACGCAATGAAAGAGGTGCAAATACTGTGGCAGATAAAACTCGGAAAAAACATCTCTTGCTTTATCATGACAAACGATTCCAAGAAAATCCAAGCTTCCCTCTCATAGCATTTAATCACGAACAAATCAAAGGATCAACCACCAGAGGATTTTTAATGGCAGAGAAACATAACTTTGATCAAGTTGCCAAACGGCTCATGTCTTTGAACAAATCAGTATTGGTTGATATGGCTGATCGAATGATCAAAGGAGAGTATGTAAAACCAAAAACTGATGAAGAAAAGGCCTGCTTTCAAATCATAAAGGATTTGGATCATGTTTCTTCTAAAGTTGAAGGTTCTGGCACAACCAGAAAATTTATGAACAACGAATTGTGGTCCATGGTATATTCCAAGGGGGCCCCCACGTGGTACATTACATTTGCACCAGCAGATGAGAGGCATCCAATTGCATTACACATGGCAGGACAAAATCAAACATTTCATCCTAAAATTATGGATGACAACACTCGACCACGACTACTATCCAATAATCAAGTATCTAGTGCTAGATTCTTCCATTTCATGGTGTCCAATTTTTTAAAGCATGTATTAAGAGTAGGTAGTAACAAGCCAGGACTGTGGGGCACAACATCTAGCTATTATGGAACAGTGGAACAACAAGGGCACCTCACCTTACACTTGCATTTACTACTCTGGATAGAAAACAGTCTCTCTCCTCAAGAGATCAGAGACAGAATCATGGATTCTTCCACAAACTTTCAACAAGAGTTGGTTGAATACTTAGAGAGTACACATCAAGGTCACTTCTTAGATGGAACAGCTGAACATGTTAGACAACGTATTGATATGGACAGCCGAGATCCAAAGTACCAAAACCCCACAGAGTGTTTGGCCATTCCGCCTCCACCACCTTGCGATAAATATTGCAGGGATGCATGTACATCTTGTTTGGTGGTGAGTAATTGGTGGTTGAAATTCAAAAATACCGTCAATGACATAATCTTTCGAACAAACCGCCATTTTTGTTCTTGGAATAGATGTAAAAATAAATAAATGGAGAACATGTAAGTCTAGATTCCCACACCCATTATTTAAAGAAACAAAGGTTGATCCTGAATCAGGTTATTTAAATATGAGACATGGTGAAGCTTGGCTCAATACATGGAACAGTACCCTTAGTTATATCCTAAGATGCAACACAGATGTTACAAGTCTACTCTCAGGTACAGCTGTCAAGGCGGTTATAGCTTATGTGACTGATTACATGTCTAAATCTCCAGTCAAGGCTTACAGCATATTCCAATCCATTAAAGATGTTTTTGATAAAAATGTAGAACTAATTGGAGGCGACCACGATCGTCATCAAAACACCCATAAGCTCATGACAAAAATTGTTAACTCACTTACTACTAAAATGCAGATAGGTGGCCCAATGGCAGCAGCATATATTTTAGGACAATCTGATCATTACTCAAGCCATGAATTCCAACCTTTCTATTGGAAGCAATATGTGAAAGAAGTTCTTGACTTTTGGAGAATTTCTGATGGTGACTTGGCTGGAAATGACATCCAATCTGTGAATGGTGAACAAGCCGAAAAGGTGGTTCTCCTCAAAAGAGGTGATTGCTACATTGCTATGAACAAGGTAATGGATTACATGATGCGCCCACTGGCCTTTCAACATTTATGCTTGTATGATTGGATCAGCCTGGCAGCCAAGGTGAAAGGGACCCCTGCCATTCCTAAAAAGACATCTGAAAATATAACACTCAGGTTAGATGAAGATGTTGAAGGTGATTCCTATGAAGACATTACTGCCCTATCTGATGAAGAAGAAGATCATCGGTGATACCTCAGATATAATTCATAAGTGTAAACAATCTGAGACCACAGACAATGATGACCTCCTTTTCTTAGATGGTCACCCTCAAAGGAAATCCCACAGAGTGAAATTATCTCCCATTCATTTGGCTAAGATTCCAAATATACTTGGAGGGCCCCTGCCACGATCAGATAAAGGTAATTTTGAATATTACTGTGCAACGATGCTTATGATGTTTCAACCTTGGCGCAATGGTAGTGATTTAAAAATGGACACCCAAAACTGGGAGCAGGCATTTAAGAGCTACTCTTTCAAACGAGAATATGTGAAACTCATGAAAATTTTTCAAGTGCAATATGAATGCAATGATGCAAGAGATGATTATGCCACAAGAATGAAAAATGGGGGAGTAAATGCACATATGTTCTTTAGAGATTCTGACATCAATGAAGATGATTCAGATGATCTACAAGAACTTCAAGAGCAATGTATGATATATGATCAACAGGCGCATGATGTGGATGTTGAATTACTAGAACTGATGGGTAATAAAGCCAGAAAGGTTAGACTACAAATGCAAGACATAGAAACCGTTGCTAACACCACAGGATGGCTAGATGATTGTATCGATGGAAAACCTGACACTGATGCTATATTTCCAATGCAAACTGGGGAGGAAAAATCAGTATCAGAATAGAAAGCAGTATTGGATGAAGCCAAAGAGGTATAACTAGCAAAAAAGTTGGACAATGTGATTCCTCCATCTCTCCCAAATGCTTTGCAATCAAACTCAAAGTGAAAATACAAACCTGACAATGTTCAAGTAATTGATAAAAGCTACCTGACCATGGAATTTGAGGCAACTATCAATGATAAATTACAGATTGATTTCACTGTGAAGCATTTTCATTTATGACCAGCTCAAGAAAGAGTGGTGGCATGGCAGGTACGGGAAAAACACAGGTTATAAAGGCATTGACTGCATTTTTTAATGAGAGGGCAGAAGGTCATCAGTTTCAGTTGACTGCCCCAACAGTTTCAGCAGCAGCTTTGATTGGAGGTTCCACCTATCACTCTCTTCTAGGAATGTGAGAAGTGGCGGAAGACAGACATTCAGAGACTGGCATCTCTAAGGTGCAAGCACGAGTAGAACATATGGAATATTGGTTTATTGATGAAATATCAATGGTGGGCTGTCGAAGTCTATATCAAATCAGCAAACGTCTAGCTATAGTTATGAGAAGAGAGGAAGAGCCATTTGGAGGAGTGAACATCATTGTAGCTGGAGACTTTGCCCAATTGCCACCTCCTACTAAAGAACCTGCATTATATAGTGGAGATGTTGGTACCAAACGCCAAATTGGTGACACTAATTGGCAACAGGAAAATGCTTTAGGTAAGGCACTTTGGCATCAATTTGTCACAGTAGTTATATTAAGAGAGGATATGAGACAAACATCCCAAAGCAAGATAAGACGAGCATTGTAAAATATGCGATATGGTAAATGCACAGCGGCTGATATCAATCTGTTGCAATCTAGGATATCAGGGAGGGGTCCAAAGTGTATTAAACTTGCGCAGAAAAGGTTTAGAAATGTACCAGTTATTGTAGGTCTCAACTCACACAGAGATCGTCTCAATATGCTAGGAGTGTATAGATTCTCAAAAGAGAATGATCAACCTCTTATTAATTTCTTTTCTTTGGACAGGTGGCCTGGCAAAAACACTGATGAAAGACGACAAGGATGAAAGACTTCCAAGAATGATGATCCATTTAGAAAATCTAATCTGATAGATCCCAAATTACAAAATTTACTTTGGTCTCTTCCACATGCTGCAACCCAACATCGAGCTGGAACTCTGCCATTATGCCAAGGAATGCCTGTAATGATCAAACATAACATAGCCACAGAGTGTTGTGTAACAAATGGTGTGGAAGGAACAATTGTGGGTTGGAAATGCTCCTACTTAATGCCAGAAATACCTATATTAGATGCTGTATTTGTCAAACTTAAACAGCCAGCAATATCTGTTCAGCTAGATGGTTTACCAGAGAATGTTGTTCCAATTACAAGAACATTGGATAGAATCAAATGTCAAATGCCAAATGATCACGACATGACTATAATCAGAGAACAAGTGAAAATTGTTCCTAATTTTGCTATGACTGATTATGGTTCTCAAGGATGCACTAGACCTAACAATGTTGTAGACCTTAGAAGCTGCTGAAATCATATGGCTTATTATACTGCACTCTCTCGAAGCTCTAATCTAGATGGAACTGTTATTTTTCAAGGATTCGATGAACACAAGATAACTAAGGGTACATCTGGATGGTTGCAACAGGAATTTCGGGAGTTAGAAATCTTAGATGATGTAATGTCACTCCATCACCAGGGAAAACTGAATGCCTGTGTAGAAGGAGACAGAAGAAATACCGTTATCCGAGAATATCAAAAGTGGAAGGGCACAGAATATGTTCCACTAACAGTACACTGCGCTTTGAAATGGAGCAAAAATGACCCCCTTCACTTATTGGAAAAATCGGAAGATGAAGCATGGACCATAATAGACAACAAATTAAAGAAGGCCTCCAACATCACTTTTGAACAACGAATGGATGATAAATCCTCAAAAAGAAGGAGATTGGATGAAAATTACATAACTGCAAAAGGTTCCCAATCATTAACTACACTCAGCAATGATAATAGAAAACTTGATCGCAAAGGTGCACAGTTAATACCAAATGTAATTTCATCTGATAAAAAGTGCAAATGGGAAGATAATGACTTAAACATCACTTCAAAAAAAAAAATTTATCCCAAATGGAAAACAATTGCAATGCCAGAATGCAGGATAAATTGTTTGGAGTGAAATGGGACAGTATCTGGTGGTCATGCCCCTACGATTCTATAATAGTCATACTTCATAACATGTGGAAAGACCATAAGGCTGAATTTCAAAGTCATTTAATGAGTACACCCTATTTAAACCAAATCTTACAAGGTTTTACAGATATTAACCATGGGATAAAAACACTTGAAGATATCCGCAATGATTTACAGTTACATCTCCATCAAGATCATAAAGATTTATTTCCACAAGGTCAGGAGCTGAAATTCGTGCAGTGTGTGAGATGTTATTTACTTGATTACAGGGCCTGGCCCAAACAACTTGGGTATGCATGAACTGTCAGGTAGCTTATCACATTCAAGACCAAAATACCATGGTACAAGATGTTCACGGCCAAACAGCACTGAAATTAAAAGAGGTTTACAAGGGTTCCAATGTTTATTCACTTGCTGATAATCTAAGATATGCTTTGTTTGCTCAATTAAATAATAAATGTGACATTTGTAAAAAATATATCAGATTATGAACAGAATTACAGGTTGCACCAAGTGTATATGTGGTTGATATTGCTGAATTTAAAGGTAAGATTAACATAGAAAACTGTATTGAATTACGATTCCCTAGGAGGATGAAGTCCGACAGGAATTGTTCGTACAGTCCTGTAGGATATCAAAAGTTCATCTGCTGTTTCCTATTGTCTTTCCCACAAATAGAGTTGATGATTAGATGTAATACTCCCACGACTATAAGATTGTTCAGACTCTGTTTCAGATACAACACGGGGATACTCCGATGATCACTAGGTGGTGGTGGTCAGCTTCCAATGGGTTTTGTGGTCTCGGTCATTGCATGGACATTGTATACCCTATTACAAGACATATGTATGCAGTAGTTTCTTGAAATCCTGAAATATTCATGTTTCTAAGCATACCTGGTTTTGAAGTAGGATATTGATGATGTAATCACAGCGCCATTAATCCAGCCGTTACCCTATGTTTAGCAATGGCACTGGAGGCTCCTATGGCTAAAAGCAGCATGAGATTCTTGGAATTTGTGAATTAAAGCCCATTTGTTGTGAGTTAGTCTCCATTTCAAGCTATCTGACTGCAACAATGCTGCTTCACTGATCATCCACATGCACAGATGATTATCATTGCTCAAGTCCCAACGTGCCCAGTGCCCAGTTTTATTTGGATGGGGCTCTTCTTGATGATTACTGTGTGACAGGCTGATAGATCTGATGGTATGACCAACCCAGAAGCACGTACTCAAGTCATAAAGTCTGAGTGTAGTACTGAATTACAAATGAAGGTGTGTTTCAATTCATTCATTTCTGCATTTATGGATTCTTGACATACTTATCTCTTAGTTGAAGACACATGCACCCTCTGCTGGTGTGGCATAGGATGTCTAGGGCAGGACCCATCAATACACATGTCTGCATCTCACACATTCAACTGCCCTCTCCGTCTCTTCTGAACATCCACTCCATATTGTGTCAACTGCCTCCTGTACACCCCATGCACCATTGCTTACAGTCTTTGGCCCAGTGAGAAGCAGGAAGTATATTGTGTTTGGCATCTGAGACCATGTTGTCTTCGCCATGGTGCTCTGGATGTAGTGAGAACTGGTATGCTATGCATGGCTTCGACTTAAAACTATCGTCGAGTGCATTCAGCAACTGTCTGGAGTGACTGTGTACAGTTTGGGAACTTTGCCTTATTTCCAGGTGACTTTGATAGTTCCCAGTCACAACTATCCTTGCCGTTAGTCAGTAACAGGTTGGCACAGTGTGTACATTTTTTTTTTTTGTATTTTTTGCATGATTTTATTTCATTATGAATTTATTGTCTGCACAGAATGATGCAGCTCTACTGAAAAATGAGGACGATGGTTCTTTGTGATGTCACATGGTCATGTGATCGCAAACTGATTTGACATGTGCAGCAATTTTGAAGTTGCCATACATGCATAATGTGAGAATCAGGTGATGTGCAAAATACAATGATGACAGTGTTGGCATATAAATAGAGCGATACTTTTTTCTTTCTGTTTGAGTAGTGCTGCCTGCCTGTGGAGGCAATGAGTCATAGTCTCCAAAATAATACCATTTGCATGTCAAATGATAATTCAGTGAAGAAGATGTTAGCATATTGCATGTGTTAACTTGACGCTTTCAGGGTGGTTAAAGGCAATGTTGCCACAGTTGCAATCACTTCTATGTCAAAACTTGGATGTGTTTTCTTGCCTCATAGAACAGTAATGAGCACATGCTAAGGTCCTGATTATGGAGATCCATTCAGCATAAGGCTGTGCCTGTGTAAAACACAATTTATGTTGCAGCATTGCTGGGCAAGGCTGAAGCTGCATTCAAAAACACAGGATGGAACTAAATGAATAAAGTGTGTGATGATACACTTGTAGTATCCAATATTCAATGCTACAACTGTTAATTATTACTGCTTCATGCCAAAGTAGTAGTGTTGGAGCTTTGGAGTTTGTCACATCACAGTTACCACATATGGTCGAAAACCTTGTATGTGATGTGAACATCTATGTGGAAGGCTGAGTATTGTCGGAGCCTCACAATGGAGTTGGTCTCGTCACGGTGCACAAAACTGGGTCTGAAAAAAGGCCTTCACTTGTGCAATGTCATTGCTTTAGGCAGTGGGTCTTGTGTACACAGAAGTTTCCAGGTATTGGGTGGTCAGTTTCTGCCTCAACCACCT
Source organism: Ramaria rubella (assembly GCA_015039355.1). NCBI lineage: Eukaryota > Fungi > Basidiomycota > Agaricomycetes > Gomphales > Gomphaceae > Ramaria > Ramaria rubella. The sequence continues at coordinate 83,551 of MU134411.1, read as the reverse complement.
GAACTGAACTGATGGTCCAGTTGCATGGTTCCTTCCCAGCTTGGGAGGTTGGTCCAACTGATCATGTTTGATTATTCCATGTTTATGCCATGTATAAAGACTTGAAATGTATGTTGTGACCAAATCATTTTTATGTTTTTATGGTCTACCATTAGGTGCAGCTCAGTTATTCTTGTTGTCATTGACTTGGAGTTAGATGACATCATTTTCACATATTTTATTTGAGATCCTGGAAGGCCTTTTGTGATGTCATCCGGCTGTGTTGCAGTTAAGTCATGTGCCCTCTTGGTGTTGTGTGACATCAGGTCACAAAATGGTTGAAAACCTTTTGTGATGTCATCATGTTGTGTTGTTGCCAGTGCTTGGAGTTAGTCACATCACGGTCACAAAATGGTCGAAAACCTTTTGTGATGTCATTGTGTTGCATTGTTGCCAGTGCTTTTTGTCACACAAAAAGATCAAAGACATTTTGTGATGTCATAATGTTATGAATATTTTGTTAATGTCGAAGCTCAGAGCTGCAAGCTAATGGTGTTGAAATTAATTAAATGTCTTCAGGAGACATGTGATTTGTGAAGACACAGTGGATGATGTTATGTGTCTTAGACATAGATTGATGTCATCTACAAGAATAGCAGCTGCAGGGAGTTAGCATTGAAAGGCATGCACTTCCCAAGCTACTAGGGGTCAAAATAAGATCCTATTGAATCAGGTTTTGTTATATCTCTCAATCACAGAGATATGGCCAGAATAAGCAGGGAGAGGTGAAAAGACCATTTCCTCTCTTGTTTTGGAGCTTGGTCTGTGCTCTTGCCTGTGGTGTAAAGTAGGTAGCCCTGTAACTGCATATAAACATCTTTCACTGACTCTGCCCTTGTATAACTGCAAATAGCACTTTTGTGACAGCGCTGGCTGCTGGAAGGTTCAGAAAAACTACATCTGCTACATGAGCTAAGCTGTGGCTGATGAGATATATGTTTAAGAATCCATTAAGAACATCCCTCCTCCCTCCCTGAGCCAGGGTCCTAGCTGTGAAATCTATCATTTGACCTGGGCAAGTACAGATTTTAGACATACCAGCATGCGTGCTTTGGAAAACAACTCTTGTACTCTGCCTTGAAACATCAGCATAAAGTGGGAGAGAGCTGAGCATCCTAGGCAGCAACTCTGCACACAAAGAGACAGCTGCAGCCCTCTCCCTGGGGTCTGAAGCCAGGTCTGTACCAGAGTAATGCAGTGCTTGAGGCAGTGACTCTGCACACACAGAAGCACGTAGTTGCACTGATGCAGACCTACCTTCAGACACAGAGACAATGGATAATGTCCCCCAGCTCGGTTGGAAGGGATGAGTAGATTTTTAGTGGTTGCTTATGTGATAGAGATGCTTTTGTCTTAGGCAGCGATTGCCATTCATCTGACACTGTTCTGGTTGCATCATATCCCCTGGATGCTGCTTTTTTGTCAGATTTTAGACTCTGCATAATCTGGTACATATTTCACATTTCTAGGCATGTGATATGGATGGAAGTCCTGCCTGAGACCCCATCACATGAATTTATTCATTTGTTTCATTCCTTCAGAGCTGTGTGGGCAATCTATGGTTTTCATTGACATTTTCTCCTTGATTAGTTCCACATTTCTCTATGGTTGATCTTGATGTCCTACCGTTGAGAAAATATAGTATATTATGGTGGGTTTTTGATGCAATTTTTGCCTGAGACCCTACTATGGTAGTACCAATGTAATCATCCACCATTTTTCTTTCGTTTTTGCAAGGAAAAACCTGCATTGATAAATGTTTATCCTTTGGATAATCATTCACCCATAGGCAGTGTGTAAGAGGTTTTTGTGTACCCTAAAGGCAGTGACTCCAGTCACATGGATACGAGTTGTAGCCCTCTCCTCAGGTGTCTGAGGCTAGGTCATTCACCCATAGGCAATGTATTGCAAGTTTTGTCAGCTGACTCGGCACTGACACAGTCAATGGATCTGAGTTTATCCCTGATGGATACCATCCTTCAGCCATAGGCAGTCTATCATAAGATTTCTCAGCTCTGTTGGCAATGGAGAAGTCAATAGGATACGAGTTTTTGCTTTGGGGATAGTCATTCTGTCTTAGGCAGCGCATTTACCGCACACACAGAGACAACTGTAGCCCTCCTTTTGCCAGACATCTGACACAGCACTTGCATCAAACCCCTGGAGAGCTTTAGGCAGCAACTCCGCACACACAGAAGTGTCCAGGTGTTTGATACAAGTCCTGCCTCAGACACCACCACATGATTACCCAACTCATCCATTCCTTCACAGCTGTGGATGAAATCAACTGTCCATCTTCATGGTTTCAACATACTCCATTTTCTTCTTGTCCTATCATGCAGACAATAAAGTTATGGTCATGTAAGTGGTGTTTGTTACATCACAGTCACAAAAATGTTGAAATGATCTCATCATGTTGCATTGTTGTCGGCATTTGGTGTTCATCACATCACATGACCTTTGTGGAGCCAGATATTGCCTGCACAAAAACCAAACAAATCAGCTTATATATACAATCAACCCATTTATCTTACCAAAGGTCGGCCACAGCCAGTATGTCCTAACAGACCTACTGCTCTCAGAGATGTCTTGCGTGTGGCATCTTCAGCTTCCATCTCGCAGGCTCAGCTATGGATTACAGGCTCGGTGGTCACGTCTGGTGGCGGTGGTGACCATGTCATTGGGAACGGAGTGTTTGACAGGATTGTCCAACACTTACACGTGCATGGGATGGATGTGGTATGGGGTGGTAATGCCATGTCGAGTGTGTACTCATGCCGCTGGAACACGTGTGCCGTTGGGGGGCGGTAGGGTGCATATGGGACCTGCATGGTGTGTTGCCTGTGTTGCAGCACCTCACATGGGTGTGCATGGTTGCCATGGAGAGTGGCTTTGTGGTGTGTGGACACTGTGTGGATAGCAGCAGCATCGATGTAAAATGGTGTCTCGCTTGCAACATGGTATGGCTGCATGACGGTGGCATGGTGGAGGCAGTTGCAGGGACTGAAGGGCATGTTTGCACCGCTGGGACGTGGGTACGGCGGCAGATGGGGTCCTGCTGGAAAGCCTTGGGCCTGCAGCTGGTGCTGGTGCACATCTCCCAACTGGGTGTGGTGGAGATGGGCACGGGCTTATTGCCGTCCCTGCCATGTGTGCCATTCAGTGCAGTGTGGTCGCCATCTTGAGTGTGCTTTCGGCGTTGTGTTGGGCAGGTCTTTGTGGCCCTGGGGGCACTTGTCAGCATGTTTGACGGTGGCTGGAGGTAGGGTTGCTGCATCATGTGGGTGTGTGGTTGTGACGCCTCCACAATCTCTGGGTGTTGGTGGCATGGTCATGCATGTCGTGCTCGCTGTTGGTGATGATGTGCACGACATGGCCGTTGATGCACAGCCTTCCATGACATCACAAAAGGTTGTTGACCTTTTTGTGACTTGTGACTTGTCACAGAAAGGTCGACAAACCTGAACCTTAAACACATACTCATGGAGATTTCCCCATTTTATTAGGTCAGCATGGAATCCATGCGGATACTCACCACAGTAGTCAAAATGACCGACTCACCAGATGGTGGGTATCTCTGATGGAAAAGGAAGTCACATAGGTACCGATCAGATGATGCATAGTGTCCTATATGCACGAGTGGTGAGCTAGGCATGATACTGCAAGGGATCAAAAGGGTTACCTTAAAAAACACCTTGTTATAATGTGCAACAATGAAAAGTGTTTTCCAGTCACGCAACAATCATAAAGACATTTAGAGCTCCAGTCCAGGCTGATAGAAGTTAAAAGTGAGGACAATTGAAGACACAAATAGTCAATGTGAGCTTACCATGATATCTACTACAAGGATAGCAATATTACACAAAGAACTACCCTGTGATTGTAGATTAGTAAACACTGGTGTCAGTAAACCGTAATCAAACGATCTGTCCTAGAACAGACGTCTAAGTCGCATGGAAGACACCTGTAATTAAGTAACACACAGTGTTCATCACTGCAGTTTTGGTCTTGATCATATCCACAGGGAAATAGGTGGCATCAATCTGTTGTGTGATACCTCCGGCCTCACCCTCCTGTACATTGGTTTGTCAAATCTATCTGCAAAGATCAGGTGCTGTTGAGAGCTATCTGCATGAGGGATCTTACTTTTATCCAAGGTTGAGGCGGTTGCGGGGATTGAAGGGTGCGTTTGCGCCTCTGGAACCTGGTATGGCAGCAGATGGGGAGAGCCTTGTGCCTGCCACTGGGGTTGGTGCGTATGGTGGAGATGGGTGCAAGCTCATCGCCATCCCCACCGTGTTTGTGGTGTCATCACTGGTGCACCATTCGGTGCAGTATGGTCACCACCTTGAGCATGCATTTGGCATCGTATTGGGCTGTGCGGAGGGTTGCTGCATCGTGTTTGTGTGGTTGTGACGCCTTCACTATCAATGGGTGCTGGCCATGGTTATGCTTGCTGTGGGTGTTGGCCGTGGTTATGCATGCCATGCTCACTGATGGTGTACACCATGGGCCATTGATGCACAGCCTTCTATGATGTCACAAAAGGTTTTCGACCGTTTTGTGACTTGTCACAAGTCACAAAAAGTTCAACAAAGTTCACACCTTCACGACTGAACAGACTTGGACAGGCAAACTAAAGCAGAAGGTGAGTCTAGATCCATTTCATCGGAATCTATTAAGTACCACTGAAAATTCAGACTCATTCGTTAGACAGCACAGTGTTCAGGTCAATATCCGACCTGCCCTGACATTTTCTGTTGTGGGTATTGTCGCAGTTAGTGAGTCAGGTCTGTTCCCAATTGCTTTTACTCATGTGGAGATGAAGTCGTAAACTGTATGTAATTGTGAGCCGAACCTGGAGTGAAATGGAGCAAGAGGATGTGTGGCGGGAGTCAAGCGGCCCAACAGCCACAATATCAAGCTGCAAATCCAGGGATAGACAAAACGCATAGCAGGAAACAGTACCACACACTGATGCTCTGCACCTGCTGGTAACACAAGCTCGACGTCACACATACAGCAAGTGATACATTTCCACCCATCCCGAACCTTGGATGTGCTAAAGCTAGGGTGGGTCTGCAGTTCAGTTATGTTTGTTGGACGCGATGTACCTGAGTCCCAGTCCTCTTGTCATGTTCATAATGTCCATCTGTGTCTCCACACGCTTCTAAATGTGCATAAAGGGATCTGTTGGCACTCACCTCTTTCTTCCCCTTGATGCGATATTGACCTCAGTGCTGCTGCCACCTCTGTCCTCCTCACTGCACGACATGACACATGACATAATAAGCCAGCGCAGCCAAACCACATCAATACCCCACATACTGGTTCCATCCCACCTGCTCCTCAGCTCTCACTCTCACCGTCCAACAGTGTGTCTTGCCGCCAAGTTGACAATGCCTTTTTAGGACTCAATGTGCATCCAGTTCTGATATTAAAATCAATTTAAATGTGTGAAATTACAATCCATTTGCAGATAACTTTCTCTTAGAAATATTCTTGCACTGTATTTTCATCACCTGTATGTGCCAGTTAATGTATGCTAGTTCCACTCAATTGAGACATAAATCAGTCTAGAGCATGCCTATCTTTGCACATTGTATGCCAGGTCTGGCTTGTGTGCTGTTTTTCTGCTGGGACTGGTGAGTTAAGCGGGCCTGGACTTCCTGCCATGTTGAGGGCACTGCTGACCATCCAAGAGGTTAAGTATATATGTATAACTGAGTAGAACAGACCTGACTCACTAGTTGCGACAGTAGCCATGACAGGAAATGTCCAAGCAGGTTGGATATTGACCTGAGCACTGTACTGTCTAAAGATCTTATGGCTGAGTCTGAATTTTTAGTGGTACTTAATAAATTCCAACAAAATGGATCTAGACTCACATTCTGCTTCAGTTTGCCTGTCCAAGTCCGTTCAGTCGTGAAGCTTGAAGCTTGAAGGTTGGTCGACCTTTTTGTGACTTGTCACAAGTCACAAAAAAGTCGAAAACCTTTCATGATGTCATAGAAGGCTGTGCATCAATTGCTCCATGTCATGCACCCACCAACAGCGAGCATGGCACATATAACCACAACCAACACCCATCGACAGCAAAGGTGTCACACCCACACGAATGCAATGCAGCAGCAACCCTCCCCACAAATATATGCCCAATATTACGATGCTGAACATGCACTCAAGGTGGCAACCACACCACACCAAACCACGCGCCAATGACAACGCCACACACATGGAGGGGACAGTGATGAGCCTGTGCCCATCTCCACCATATGCACCAGCACCAGTGGCAGTCCCAAGGCACCCCAACTGCCGCCATACCCAGGGAGGTGTGAACGCGCCCTTTTATCCCTGCAACCACCTCAACCTTGGATACAAGTAAGATCCCTCATGCAGATCATGTTGAGGGTGCTGCTGACCATCCAAGAGGTTAAGTATATAACTGCATGAGTACATTTTGAGGGTAATAAATTCACTACCTCATTTAACTGACTTTGGACTGGTGTTGAGACAGTGATGAGACTGATTAGCCTACGCTGCTGCTGACACCTACAGCATCCCCACCAGTGAGTTGCAATCAGTGTAGAAGATGGTGTCGTGTTGGGGTTATTCACCAGCCCTGACAATTCTTCCGGTGTGTACTAACTTTTACTTTCTCTTTCCAGATGCTTTCCAGACAACCAAGGCTGTGCACGTCTTGAATGCAAGGCTCCACTTCAATTTTGCCTTTTTGGCCGTTATACTCCTCCTGATGGTGGGTTCTGCAAGGCTTGGGTGTAACTTGTATTGAGGATGGAGTTCAACTGTCAACCATTCAACATCTAATTTTAGCATGGGTATTAACATGTATACTCAACACTTTTCAGTGAGCTTGGGGTTTCTTATTATTAGATTAGGAGGCCATCTGTCTATGTCTATTAATATTGATTATTCCATACCTGTGGGTATACCCATACTCTCAAAAAATGGGGAGTACAGGTACAATATTTGGTGAAACATTTACATGCAAACATTGGTAAGTAGGAGTATAAGTATGGGTATACCCAAGGTATACCTGCAGATATTTGCAGGTATCTGTGCGTATCTGTGAAAAATGGGGAGTATGGGTATCGCTTTTGGTAAGTCAAATACATGAGGATGCAGGATTTGAGAGTATGGTTATGTACTCATGAGGGGCCCTAGCAAATGCAAAGTGCAGAAGGATACCAGAACATGCAAGGGGATTATGATGGCAACCCTGAGGTCAACTATATGCAGGAACAGCTGATGTAGTGAGCCTCCACTGTAGCAAGCTGTCGGATGGTCAGGGTGAATGAGCAAGAAGCTGGTCCATAATAAGTGGTATGTGAAGGTTGAACATGATACTTGCAGCATTGCAAGAGATGAGCAGTCAACAAGAGCAAATGCAAAGACAAGGAATGTGCTCAGCACAATACCTGTCATGGATATGTGACCTTAATTCCCCACCCAGCATGTGGGCAATGGGCAGGACCCATGAACATGTGATCCACTTATCATCCAGTTTCAGTGATATCACCCAATGTTCATAACCTTGCATGACATCATGCAATGGCCTGATTGGGAATCATACCTGCCAGGCGCAAGCCATGGCCCACTTACTGCTAGTTCGAGGACGAACCATCTACCAAAGGCATCCCCCATTACCAATGCATGAAAACATGGGAAGAGGTGTCTGCTAGCAGCAGGCGACAGACACAGATGAATCCAGCATATCATTTATGAAAATGAAAATGTGCATCTGGTGACCAACACTGATCAAGAACATGAGTCTTACCATTTTTACCATTCCTGGGAAAGCTCAGAGGATCCCAGTTCTGGCTGTGGAAATGCAATGAGACTCTGTACATAGGATCATAAGACTGAGCGAACCAAGCAAACGGTTATTTGCCGGTCTTTCCTGGCATATTTGAGATGGCATATCGGGGTGATCAGTAAGCGGATCCATGAGACAAACTGTCCATTTAGTTCAACACAGTAGTTAAATCACAAACAAAATAGACATATGCCATGCAGCACACCCCTGCTTCTTTAATGCACATGCGGCAGCTAACTTACCCTGGAATGCATCCTCCCGCACAACCCAGATATGGTAATCATGTTTCTGCGAGGGGTCAGTTTATTGCATAATGCAAGGACACTGAGGGCGGGGGACATAGTATCTTTCAAATGCTGTTGGTAATTCATAATTGGCAAAAAGCCGACCATCTTGGTGGGATGGCCTTGGAGAACAAGTCGGTCACTTGTGTATACCAAAGCCAGAACTAAAACTCCACGCGACGTGGACTTTTCAAGCCGGTGGCCAGAATAAAAACGGGAAAAGGTGAAATGGTTGTTCAATTTATCACCACATCTACAAACATCATCCTATCTACCTGCTGACTGTGTGAGTGATTTTTTATCACTTTCATTCTTGTCCACCATACTATGTCACGGTTACTATTGAAGCGTGGTTGTTGCGATGGGTTTTGTAATTATCTTCGCCGGTGAAAAAAAGACTGCTCCAGCTTTCAATTGGTTCATGTTCACCACTGTGAGTCTGAAATCTAACCAATATACTTCTTTTCTCTCTTGTGGTTGTAGACAAGGTGACGGTACACATGCGAACATTAGAATTCAATTGCAACAACTGCTACAATTGAACCACGCCCGGCTTTCTCTCGGATGCAGTCTGTGCTCTGCTGCAGCAGGTGTGATTGATGAAGCCGGCCCCAGAATTGCAGGTTTTACGTCCCAGTGGATCTCCTAATCTTGGACAGCATTCCTGAGTGTTCCAAGGGCCCTGAAGCTGGTGTAAACACAAATAAAATACATATAAATACATGTGAATTGTCAGGAGTGCGTCGTAAGTCTATTTAATGCTATCAGCTAATGTCCGAATCATACAGTGACAATCAGAACTTACGCAAGGGTCATCTTTCAAGCCTCACGTTCAAGCATAGTGGACCTTAAATCATGTAATGTTGTGCCCTTCTCGCTTGTGTCTAGCCTAGTCGGCCATGTGAAGAGGAATAAGTTCTGCTCCCAGTGACCAAGGAATTATGGTACACAACCCGCCTGTCTGCAGTGGGAACAGCATCCCACATATCACCTAATCCCATGCCTGCAAAGAAAGCGCAAAAGTAAGAAGCTATTGCGTGAGGTGTGTTGTGAACATACGAGGCATATTATGATAGATGGCCTCTGCATTGGAAATTTCGTACACTTCATGCCAAATCCTGATTTTGGTGCTCAGTTTGTATCGATAGTGTTGAAGTTCTCAGAAACTGTTCCAGGCTGGCAAGTGTGAGCCGCCCTCTTTATGGGCAAAACGATGCATGTGGGCATATGACTTCCAGTAGATGAATACCTACCGATCAATAATCCAAATGCGTAAAAACAGACTCTCATTCAGAAAACTTTAGATAAAGGGATTGGAAAATACTCACCATGTTGCTGTTGCCTGACGACTTAGCTCCGTGCATGTAAAACTCTGCGTTCAAAAAACTGACATCATCTTCTGGAGGCGCATCGCGTAATTCTTGAATCATGTCTGCCAACTGCTCTCCCATCTCTTTGTACTCGGGCTGGAGTGCCCCAAGTTTGGAACGACATTGGCTGCCGATTATCATAAGAGCCAGTTTCTGAGGGCATCTCTCATGTGTATCGGCACTCGTGAGTGCAGTGTCACTAGGTTGCTTGCCTGCATTGGTAGAATTAGCGAATTCAAGGTATGCGATGGTCTTACCAACAATCACAGCAGTTTCCTCGTCCGTGGAACACAGGCTGAGCATACGGAGGAGAGTGGGCAGGTTCATGATTGAAATGAAGACTGCACCTGGAAGCAGAGCATATGGGCGGGGGAGAAGGAGGGTACACAATGCCTGGATAAATATTCCTAGACTGATAAACCCTTGTGTAGTGAAGAAATTTCCAATGATATGCTAAAATGTAAGTTTTCAATCCTGAAAGCGACGGCCCATTCAACGACGCACCTCGACCGTTCAGTTCACTTTGGGGGGACGCGTTACACGGTCTCCAAGGACGAAGGTAGGGTTCGTTGACATTCTGAGAAAGGGAACAGCCTGGACAGGAGGACAGCCGGGATATTTGCTCTTACTGATGTCGGATTTATAGAATAATTTAGGGATATCCGGATAGATGACATTGGACATGCACCACAGGAGATCACAGCCTGGTGCCCAAATGAGATAGCACGGGATTGCCCTGATGCAGTGCCACGGGGCACTTCATGATAACAGAGGACAACAGCCAGTGGCTGTGCCGAAGTTTTTGGACCCATCGGGAGTGAGTCCAGCTTCAACTGTTGTTGTCGTTGACGTGTGGGAGCTACAACATATCTGTTGGGGTGACTGTGCTTCAGTTCAGGTGGTTACAGAGGCTCACTGCCAAAAAAAAAACACAAACACTCATGGAATCTGCACCGATCCACAGCACCAATGCACAAGTTACTACAGACCACCGGAACGCACTGACGACCAACACACCGACATATTCCGCTGTACAGCCACTGGTTCACATCACTAAATCTGTGTTTTTTTAGGCCATGTCCTGGCGGTGATTGACCATTGTCTGGCCGTGACCGCCATCGCTGACCTTGACCGCCATCAGTGGTCATTTGATGTCAGCTCTATGTACCCGATGGCAGCGCCATGGGACTAGACCACAATAGTTGACCCAATAGGCCATCTATGGCCAGATCAGCCCATGATCCATTGGCTCCATTCAACAAGACTGGTGCATTCTGTCCCAGTAATCAGTCGATTGTTACTGTTTGGCATGTCGGCCAGCACCCCGATCTCATCGACAGCAGTCCAGACGAGGCTTAGCAATATTTCCCCAGAGTCCTCAAAACCCAAGTTTACTTGGTTTACAGCACGATTGTTGCTGGTTGCATCATAATTGTTCTGTCACAGGCTTACAAACACATTTTTATAGTCTGAATTATAACACATACACAAGGTTAATATGATCACTCACTAGCTAGGCCAGGTAGAAGGATAGGTTGTAGATGGGTCACATAAATAATAACTATGTATAATAAGAATATTGTCATTGAGGTGGCCTGGGATCATGCAAATCTTGAATACCCATCGTAGTGGCCATGCCTGCCTCCTCTCCTATGAGCAGATTCGCAGTGCATCCTTGCGTCCCAGGAAAGATGGTGTGAGATGCCACTATTTGACAGTCGGGTATTTGGCCACAGGTGGAACTCCTGGTATAGTTCGATTAGTGGTGTTTTTCAAATTCTAACCCCCCCATTAGTGAAATCACACATGAGAGCACCAATGGTCTCATTGAGCCCCTCCTCAATATCCAAGTTGCAATGAGAGATCCAAGGCAAGTGAGAGGAGTCTGAGATGCCCTTGCAACATGGACAGGATGTCAGTCCAGTCTGCTTCCTCTCGTTATCTTCCCCAACATCATCTACTGCGGTTGGATTGATGTACAGCAGTAACATCACTGGACGACGCTGGTGCCTCCTCTTCACAATATGGCTATAGATCAGCAGGACCTGCAGAGGAAAGCACCCTTGAGTTCTGTGATAGGTGCTTTGACGCTTACCCTGTAGAGATGTTTGCGAGCCACTGTTTCCGTCATTGAGACACAGAACGTTTAGCCACAGTTCTCTTTGCATTAGCGCACATGTGCGAAAAAAATATAATAATCCTTACTAATAATGCTAAAGAGTATTCAGGGACTTAGAGTGCTAGCTTACTATTTTGGAGGTTGATGGGATCATGCCATTGACCGTATACACCAAACGGTAACAATCGACTGTGAACTTGTTCTGTCCATTCCATTTCCATCGTATGATTGTTCTGACACCATGGAGGCAGTAGCAAGGTAATTTGCCACAAATGTGGTGACTGCACACCATGATGTTAGCGAGATGGCCATGAGATTGCGGCTTACAAGTTGCTATGCCCATGGCCTCCAACCTCAACATTGACTATCCACAAATAGTTGGAAACCGGGTGTATTCACAGCAAAGGATGTTAGAGAACAAATATCTGATAAACTACTAGAATAATTATATGTTGCACGTTAATTGGGGCCTTCATTTGTGCTCTCTTGCAAAGTAGCCCAAGCCCGGATCTGAGCCTTCATCAGTCCACAGATTGTTGGGAGGGCACTGTCTTCTTCATCGGGTGTCACATAGTTAGGAAAAACCTGCCTGTACAAGTGTTCAGTGACTGCACTTTGACATTGAAGGAATTCTCAAACTTACTTGTTCCACCATGCCAGCAAGTCCTCACGGTCCTCTGGAGGTGTCTCATTCTCAACAAGCACAACCAGACCACGGTAGAACTCAAAGAAGTCAATGTCATGATCACCATTGCCAGCACCGAAAGTCTCCTGTGACCCTAGGACAAAATATACCTAGGAAGTGTGAGTGGCTGATACTACCAGCATGCAAATGCAATGTACCAGTGTGCTGATATACGCAATCCCACCAATGGTCACTTGCTTCATATTGTTCATTTGTGAAACCCCACACTTCTTGGATTTCCCAGAAGGTTGCCCATTGACAGCCCTGGGGCCCTGGAATATCATGCGCCAACCCTGTGCAACAGCAGGATTACCACACCAAGACAGAAAAACGGTCAAATCAGAGACACATATGTGAACCAACATCTCATTGCGTAAGAAGATGGCAAAGAGGTCATCCATGTTGAACAATTCCTTGTTGAAGAGAAGCAGCAGCCAGTCATGGGGGTGTGGCCATTGCTTCCCATCAGCAAGTTACTGATGGAAACTGGGAAGAGCATGTACATAAGGGCAGTGCTGGCAGAATCAAATAGGCTGGCCTTGGATCATCGTCAAATTGTGACAGCCAGCTCACAGGGCAAATGAGGTGAGTGAGCTCTGCATGTTTGAAACCTTGTGTGACTGTATCGTCAGGTTCCAGGGCTGGAAAGAAGGCAGCTGATTTAGGGTGAAGTTGTTGAGCACAATATTTGGTACACTTGACATCCTCGCCATGGGGGGTGCTATCATTTGCGGTCAAGCTGGGGGAGACACGTGTAGGTAATGTTAATAGAGAATGGAAATCATTAGACAACTGACGTAGTCTCCAATGCTTTCCTGCCCCTGTTCAGCAATCTTGTCAGGTAGTCTCGGGTGTAGGGTGATTATAGAGAGCAATATAAGTCTTGTCTCCGTGAAGTGCTCAGGACTGAGAGAGACTTGGGAGGTGTATGGAACACACTGATCAGTGTACACAGTTTCGGAGTCATCGGGGTCATATGGGTAGCCAGCATCCAAGATTGTGGTGAAATGTGTCCACATGTCATGGACATGTCCAAATTGGCAGGCTGCAGTCGACAACGCATCAGTGGGTTTCCTGGGGTGATGGGGTGAAGAATTTATGCACTGGAAGCAATGGGGAAACTGACACCTTTTTGCAACTGCCACCATAATTGCGACACTGGCGACATTTCGTGCTGACAATCTCAGACTAATGGTCGGAATCAGCAGGACCTCCAGAGGGTAGATCATAGTGGTCATTGGCCCTGGAGGATGATGAGCTGTGGTGGCGACTGTGGGAACACATAGGAGGAGTGGGAGAGCCTGTGGGGGAACGATGTGCCCATGCATTCATGGAATTGTGGGGGTGTCTACCATGGTTTAGGACATGATTGACACATCCCAAACCACTTAAGACACTGCCTGTGTGGGGAAACTGTAAGAATGTAGATTCTTACAGTAGCATATATGCTACCAATGAAGGAATATAAGCCACCAGAGTGGTTTATGGGAGGTATTATATAAACAACCCATTAGGGGCACCTGTAGATAGTGGACAACTATACAGTTATCCACAAGTAATTATATAAGCATAGATAATCTTGTATACACACATCACACAGACACCAATACATATATTGGCACAGTCTGTCTAGTGTGAATAAGAATCTTCTTACACATTTTTGACTGCCAAGAAATTGGCAGCACTGCAACAACAAAACAAAAAAAAACAGATCAACTGATCTTTTTACCCAAACCGACGAGTTACCACTCACCGGAATTCTTGGAAACAGTAAACAGAAGTTTACTGTTTATTCTTCTAAACCAATAGAAGAACGCCACAGTGTGGCTGATAGATCGTAGATCTATGGCATCGATAAGGAATCGAGGCCGGACACCTAGATCCCGAGAGGATCCAGATATGTCTGGGGCCACAGCCAAGGGCCTAGACAGGAGAAGTGAGCCTGCCCATGACATGGTCAGGCGAATGGGAATGCCAATGAGGATAACTAGTCCTCGATGACACCTGTAGCTTCTGACTCTAGGAGTCAAAAGTGAGAATCGGTGGATTAAAGAAGATCCACACAGGATGAGTCAGAAACAGACAATATATTGTCTGTTAAGAAAACTAGAAGAACTTCAACTAGGTCAAAGTTACGATCATCTCTCGATGAGTTGAGAGAACCACCGACGAGTGACATGGACGATTCGCCAGGGATGCAAATGTCGCAGCTCCCACATGTCCAGAAACATCGCAGACTGCAAAGTTCACCATCCCAAGCAGGGACAATGGAGCAAGGGTCAGCACGCTGGGAAGAAGAAACCCGGCGATATGAACATACAACTGGACACATTGCCCAGATGATTATGGCTCTCAAGGAGAGCCGTAAACATGTAGATACTATGTGTGAAGTGAACCAGACAGAGGATGCCGCCTCCAGCTGGTCCAAGCACTAGAAGTGGTCCTCAAGCACCTGGTGCAACGATAGAACAAGACAGCATCAGTATGCGCCGGCATACTGAGGAGGAGACAGATTGCGAGTTAGAGGCTTGCAATAGAGAAAATATCCGCGAAGGAATTTGCAGATCAAAGAGGACTTATGATGAGCAAGAAGTGCTCAAAGCAGTGACCCAACAGTCACTGTGGGAGATGATGAAGTCTGACGCCGATAGCGTCAGTACTACAACTAGCACTCACATTAGTCTTGAACATGAGTTTGATCATTGGGATAGGATCGAACATAAGGCAGCATGACAGAAACACCATGCACTAGAACTCTGTGCTCAACATGCAGATAAGCTAGTCGTAGAAGCATATACTGCAGGAATCAAAGGCGAGGCCTTTGATAAACTGATCAAGTCAGCGAGAGCGGCTCGATCCATCCTCAGTAGCAGCTATAGACTGAGGGATGCTTTTCTAACAGCTGACAAATGTCGACCATTGTATCAGATTGATGAAGACATTGTCGATCCACCAGTGCAGCAGGACGTGAATATTCACATCCCCCAGCTGCACAGGCAGATACAAGCAATACCACATGCGGTATCACTAGCAGTCATGGATCCTGAAAGGAGGATCCAGGAGGTAGGAGGAACTTTGTCTACGTATGCAGATGGAGTCACAAAGATGGTGCGAGCTGCCCTTGAGAAACACAAGGACAGCGAGCTGCACAGATCCGTGCTTGCCAAAGCCAGAGTAAAACTACCTCACCCAGTAGAATATGCTGGGAGAGCAGATCTTGAAGAGTTCAAGAAATTTGTCTCAGGGATCCTGAGATGGCTAGGCATGAATAGTTTATTGGGACCATCTAGTACGGAACTCCAGTTAAACTATTTAGGCACCCACCTTAAGGGCGAGGCATTGGAGTGGTACACCCAAAATATTGAGCATCATGATCAAGTCATAATCAACTGGACTCTGGAGAGTGCAATCGCTGGGTTACAACAGTGGTTCCTTCATGCACTCACACATAGGCATGCGTCAAATAATTTCGACACAATTGTGCAGGGGACCAGAACCGTTCAGGAATTACTGAACGATATTATGAAGTATGCAGCGTGGATGATACATCCACCAGATGAGTATACAATCCGTAAATGGTTTGTAGCAGCGCTTTGAGAAGCACTGCATCATGAAGTCTTAAAATTAGGCTACACGACAGAATTCAGTTCAATAACTGAGTTATATGAAGCCGCAAAGGCTGTAGAGGATGCGTCTTTATATGACATCGGGTCACAGAAAACAGAGACTAGCAGCACTCACGCGCCGCAGGCAAAGCCAACTTTGACAACTAGTCAAAATCAGGCTGTGCCAAGCTCATCTCGAGCCCCTAATATAGGAAGCCATTCTATGGCAAAGCAGATGATATATAATCTGCCGAACGCTTGACCTCAAACAGAAATGAGGCCGACTATACCCCAAACAGGGGTACAGGTTACGCAGAGAGGTGGAGCTGGAGGTTTAGTAGCTTCTCGTCCTTCACAGAAACCTTCTGGAGGTCCAGGAGGTCAAGGACATAGCACAGAGTTGACGTGCTACAAGTGTGGACAAGTCAGGCATATCAAGCCGAATTGCCTGCAGTGGAAGAGCAAACTGCGCATAGCAGGTGCATGGTTGGAAGAAGTGGTTGAGCACTCAGGGAGTGCTCAAGAAGGGGAGGAGGAGCCACAAAGTGGTGAACCAGACAAGCGAATGGACATCCAGGACGACCATGAGAATGAGATCGGCGAACTAGTCGCTGATTACCAGTCGGAAATCATGCCTTATCAATGGGATGACGACGACAATATGAGAACGCAAAGTTCATATCGAGCAGACGGAGTACGTCCACTAGAAGGATTGTATGAGGAAAGGCAGCACATATATGCGGTGCAGACACCAACTACCATCGTCAGTGGTGGGTTAAGTCGAAACAAGGCCTTCTGCATCCACGTGGGAGTCATAGACAAGACCATTGAGCCTGTCTATGATCATCGGTTCAGACCGTGTGATAAGAAGCGCCCCAAACAGGCACATATAGACAACCAAACAATCTCTGGGTATTGGGAGATTGGTGGAGTCAGAGCCCACCATTTGCTAGACAGCGGGTGTGAGGGAGTCATGCTCTCTCCAGATTTCATACATGCTGTAGGCATTAAGACGTTTGAACTCGAACCTCCAATTGGTCTACAGCTAGCATGTGTTGGCAGTAAGTTGACCATCAACTACGGAATGCACACCAACATCCATTCTGGTGAGCTTAATATTGAGGAATACTTTGATATGGCAAACATAGATTACTATGACGCAATACTAGGAACACCATTCCTACATAGATTAGGGATATCCCTCAACTTTAGAGACGAGGGATGCATTTGTATGGGAACGGAAGTAATTCCAAACCACGTGAATGCTTGGGAAGAGCAGCTGGACTATAAAAACCCAGCTGAATGCAAGACTTGAATCGCGAGTCTTAAGCCCAAACTAGTGAGCCACAAACCGTGACCCGAGACTGGCTCTTTGTTGCACATGGAACCATCAACAAGCTTGCCAGATGGGAGGCAAGACAAGGGAAAAGGGAAAGAAAACCAAAGAAACATTGACGTTGGTCTACTCGACCAATGTACCGACAGGATTGACAAGGGATGTACTTGCACCAAGCCACTGTCATTGACAGCGGAGGACTTTCCCAAACTAAGGGAAAGATGGGAACTAGAGTACGCAGACCTCTTTGGAGGTGTGCCATTAGAACTTCCTCCTTGGAGGGAGATTAACCACAAAATTAAGTTCGTGGATGAAACCAAACAGTTTCATTATCGACTACTGAAGTGCCTGGAAGCACTTCGAAACGAACTGATCGACAAAGTCAACCATTATACCACCGCTGGTTGGTGGGTATCAGCGTCAGTATGTTCTGCAGCGCCAGTGCTATGCATTTTGAAGAAAAATGGAAAGCTCAGAACAGCGATAGACCTATGTCTACGCAATGACAACACGGTGAAGGACATTATGCCCTTCCCAGACCAGGATACAATTCAGCACGACGTAGCTCGTGCCATGTACTGATCCAAACTTGACATGTCCGACGCATATGAACAAATACGCGTAGTCGAGGAGGATGTTGACAAGACGGCCTTTGCGACCATATTTGGTACATTCAAAAGTCAGCTTATGCAGAGTGGCGACTGCAATGCGCCATCTACATTTCAATGTCTCATGACATTGATTTTTCGTAACCAAATTGGTCAATCAGTCCATGTCTAGTTGGACAACATATTCATTTACTCGAGCTCTATAGAAGAGCACAAAAAACACCTTTGACAGGTGTTTGATATTCTACGTGAGGCACATCTGTTCCTCAGCGAAAATCGATCCAAGATCAATTTGTATTCGCCTCGTATGGAATGCCTTGGTCACATAATAGATGACAAGGGCATACATGCCAATGCGGATAAAATGGAGCAGGTTCGAGGTTGGAGAAGACCTTGAACATTTAACGAAGTCCAACAATTTCTAGGACTTGTGCAGTATCTGGCACCATATATGCCAGAGTTGACGGCATATACAACCCCCTTATCAGGAAGTGCGCACAACAATGGGACATTTCAATGGACACCCTTGATGGATAAGTGCTTTGAATCCATCAAAGCACTAGCATGTAAGGCTCCAATTCTGAAGCCTATAAATCACACTAGCTCAGAACTCATTTGGGTTGTGACTGATGGTTCCAAATCTGGAGTTGGGGCAGTTTACGGACAAGGTCCGGACTGGTTGACTTTTTGTCCAGCAGGATTTCTATCAAAGAAGTTCAGTCCCACGCAACAGCGTTACAAAACGCATGAGCACGAGACGATTGCTATCCTTGAAGCACTTATGAAGTGGGAGGATAAGCTGCTAGGTTACCAGTTCACACTGGTGACGGATAAAAAAGGTCTCAAATGCTTCGAGACACAACAGCATCTGTCTGACAGACAGGTGCGCTGGTGGGAGTTTCTCTCCAGATTCAACTATACCATGGTACATGTACCAGGAGTGGAGAACAAGGTAGCTGACTGCTGTCATGCTATTATGAGAATGACAAGCAGGGGGAAATTCACCCAGCAGAAGAGTATGTCGACGCAGATGCCCAGCTAGAGCCGGAAGGAGAATTCCTCCCAACAGATAGATTTGTTGAAATACGAATGGCCGCAGCATGACAGTTGCAACGATTACAAGAGGCGATAGAGCAGCATGTCATAGACACACAGCAGATGAAACAAGCAAGGAAAGAACCTTCCACACAGGTGCGATGTACTAGCTACAGCATTGGGTGCAGACTCAGAGAGTCTACGTTCACGCGTAGAACGCGAGTTTGATCTAAAACTAGCCTTAGCCAACAGCTATGGAACAGATCCAATACTTGAGAAAGTATTGGCAAATCCTGAGGCTCACCCTCGATTTGGGGTGAGAAATGGACTGGTTTGGACAAAGAACCAGTTCAATAAAGACGTAGTGTGTCTTCCCCAGGAAGGTTTTTCCAAGGGGAGGAGAATGGTTGAGGTAATCATTGATCATGCACATAGAGTAGTTGGCCACTTTGGGCAATTCAAAACCGACATGTACATCAGGCAATCATACTGGTGGTCGTGAATGGCAGCCAACATAGAGTCGTTCTGTGGATCCTGTGCAGCCTGTCAGGCTGCAAAGAAGGACAATAGATGACCAGCAGGGTTATTGCATACCCTGCCAATACCTGATAGGCTATGACAGTCTATCGGAATGGATTTTGTTGGTCCATGGCCAGAATCGAAGGGTCACAACTATTTACTAGTCATGATTGACAGACTCATGTCTATGGTGCATCTAGTGCCAACTACAATGAGAGTGACTGTGCAACAAGTCACGTGGTTATACCTCAAAGAGGTAGTATGATTGCATGTTGTACTGGAGTTGATTATATTGGATCACGACTCCAAATTCACCTCCATACTCTGGAGGGAATTGCAACGTATAATGGGCATGAAGCTGCTCATGTCCACAGCATTCCACCTGCAGATGGATGGAGCAACAGAACGAGTGAATTGTTCTGTAGGGCAAATACTCCGCATGGTAGTGCAGAGTGATCAGAAGGATTGGGCTGAGAAATTCCCAATGGTAGAATTTGCATTGAACAGCTCAATCAGTGCGACCACAGGATATGCACCATTCGAATTGAACAGTGGATACCTGCCCCATATCAGGCAGGTACTATCAGTGGATACTACCTTCAGAGGAGTATGGCAGTTTGCACAACAAGCATTGTGGAACCTGATTGATGCTCACGATGCCATCATCATGAGCCGAGTACAGCAGACAGATACTGCTAATACCAGATGCCGTCAAGGAATGACGTACGAAGTTGGACAGCTAGTATATCTGTCTACAAAGAACCTGTCCTTACCTAAAGGACAGGCAAAGAAATTAGTGCCCAATTATATTGGGCTGTATCCAGTTATAGAAGTGGACAATTCCATCTCTACCATGAAACTTGAGTTACCTCCAGAGCTCATGGCTTGGAGAATACTCCCAAATTTTCATGCGAATCTAATCAGACCGCATATGCCCAATGACGATGAATGATTTCCTTGTCGTGACATAAATTATATTTACGACTTTGGAAAAGAAGAAGAACCAGAATGGTTCATAGATGAGATTTTGGCTCATCACTGGACTAGTAACTCCAAGCTGGAGTTACAAGTCAGGTGGACATTGGGAGATGTCACCTGGGAACCACTCTCTGCATGCAGAAAGTTAGAAGTGTTATATGCCTATCTAGAGCTAAGGGGAGTTAGGAAGCCGCTAGAGCTTCCTAATCATGCCTCATGAGGCATGAGAGAGATGACAAATAAGTCCTTAATAATAAAGACTCAACACAAAAACAATTCGTGTCGACGATTTGCATGACGCGACAACATCATGTGACAGTGGTCACGTGACGCAACGGGTGTGCTCACTCTGCATTTAAGCGATGATCTGATCGCTGCTTCAAGGTAATTTTTACCATCCACCTCCACACTCACACCAGTGCAGGTGGCAAATGATTGTTATCCATGGACGCCAAAGCGTCCCACACACGTCACTCAGTAGAGGCACTCCTTAGTGCCTCTGAACAATTCACAATGCTCCAAAAAGAGCAAAGCTGGACGGTGCATGGCATCAAGGAAGCTATTGAAATTGTCCATTGCGACTCCTGCCCAGAGTGCAATGTGTACACGCAGCACTTGCTGCAAGCCGCAAAACTGCAGCTTATCGACCCTCGAATGCGCAACATCAAACACGCATTAAAAGTGACCTGGCCACCATTACTGATTGAAATAGTGTGCCATTTTGTTAAGGACATGGTAGCCTCCTACAAAGAGGACATATGTGAACTCCATGCAGAGCTCGACACAGTTCGCACTGCCCTCGACAAGGAGAGGCAGATAAATCGCAAAATGGTGGACAAACTGTCCACCATGAAGTCAATGCCATCAGCGCTGACCATAATTGATCTGACATTGCTGCCAGATTCAATGACCGACTCAGCGAGTCCGTCTGCTCCAACTACTGGTGTGTTACCGGTAGGACCTACCTGAGCTGGTTGCAAGGCCACATCCAAGCAGAGAACGCTGGCGGCACCTTACCCAGTGTCGCTATATGCTCAGATTGCCCCTGCCATCGGCAACCCGCCTGCAATGCAGATGGGCTTCTTACCCCGCCCTTTGGGCAAAGCACCGCACCCCACTGCGGTGCAAACAAGCCATCGACCCACAGAGTGGTTCAACACCTGCCTGCTCAATGATCCAAGATTCGTTGAGCGGCTTATGCTTGCGTGCGCAACAATTGCCATGTTGCACAGCACCGCGCAGCACCGCGCAGCACGCCATCATCAAGCGTGCTGACTGTGAGCAGCGATTGGCTACTCAAATGCCAGCATTTGAGATGGCGCATGACATGCCTCCCAATCTCAGGGATGCATTGCGCACCATAGAGTATTCCCCTGGGGGAGTATCACCTGCTATCCGTGGGAATTGCAACAACACCCTCTGTCTTGAGGATGTTGACGTCTGGGTATGGCTTAAGCTGATTAAGCCAAAGAAAGACAGTCTTGTCTATGATGGACCAGCCTAGTTCCTCTGAGACTTGATGGCCGCGCGCTGTCAGTTTACTTTCAGAAATGGATCCAAAAGACAGTGGGTAGCGGTGTTATCATTGCACGGCTACTAACACTGGTGTTCGACTCAGTGCGCTTTGCTATCAGGAGCAACAAAGGTAGAACAAAGATGAAGACAAAGATGTAGCAGTGATGATGATGATGATGTAATACGCTGATGTAACCATGGATGAGATACAACAGCAAATGTCACATGATTGACAAAGCTGGCCTTGACATAGACATAGAGGTAGTAGATGTAGCAGTAGACTTAGACTTAGACTTAGACTTAGACAAGTGAATCCAACTGAAAGAGGTGAATTGGGGTACACTAAGGTGAAACAGGCCTCATATACATGAGCAGAACAACAAATAATGAAAGTATGCCATACAATGATGTTGTCGACAGCAGACAGGAAAAATCACTAATGGCAAGAGGCAGAAAACCAAAATAGGAAGGTGGTTTGTAATGGAATAGAGAAATGAGTCAGGTGGTCGAAGAAATGAAGGGAAATGTGGCAGCGAATTTGAAATAGAAGCCAGAAATAGAATAGAAGTGAGTCACAGACAATAGACCATGTGGAATGATTGGAAATAGAAGTACAGCCAAGAAGCAAGTGAGTCAGGTGATGAAAAATGAGTCATAGCCATCCAATAGGATTCCAGTTGCTTGTCAAATATCTCTGAGGATGAGTAAGTGAGTTACTTGACTTGAAGACAATTCAGAAACATGTGAACCAATCACAACACTTGGACACGAATTTCCTCCAGAGAGGGAACGAAGATGAGTCCTGCTTGATGAAGTCCTTAGGCACATAACCGTAGCAAATCTCTGTTCCTGGACCAAACTCTTTGATATCCCAGTAGTTCCTGAGTATGATATGATGCCAACCATTCACTGGTTTGTAGTTTGGGTCGAAGCTGATGACTTGGAAGGGAGCCTGGAAGACAGGGTTGAATACCCAAATGCAATCGTGAACACGATAAGGAGGATAGGAGGGGAATGTTCAGTATGGGCCTTCAGGAGATTCAACATATAGAGGATAGTACCGACGATGTGCGACATGTGGAGGAGGATTAGATAAATGCACATCAAGGGGAGAACATCGACTAGGAAGTTAGATGCATGGCCCAATGTGTATGTCTGGCTTGGCGGTCATCTGAAACGAATCATGGGATGTGGTGGCGGCAATGCTGGATGGCATATCGAAAATAGAATTGATGAAGATGGAATGAGTGTGGAGATGATGTATCTGGCAGACTGGAGGTAGCACAGTAGATGATGGTCTGGCAAAAGCTGATGAATATAGGCATGTGTGCAGTGAGTGTCTTTTGTAGTGTAGTAGGTGCTGTCGAGTATCATGCTTGTCACCGTGTCAACCCCCATCAGTGGCACATGTCCTGAAAAGGCTTGATCAACCAGGGGGGAGCACTCGCAATGTGACGACCGGTTACCTTCAAGTTGATCCACTTTGAATACTTCCGATGCACCTGCCTCCCCCAGGGGTGTCCGACTCAACTGTCCCACCATCATGCTTGAAACAGCACTCATTGAGCCTGAGCCTGAGTTTCCCGCTTGTGAGCCACAGCTCAACTGTGGAATTTGACCCCTGTGCCCAGGTGAGAATCGGAGGACACACCAGCGAGCTGCACTGGCAGGTGAATCCACCCCCAACCCTGCACCATCCTCTGGTCGTTTCCACTTGCGATTACACTCCAGCTCAAGGCGAGCCTGAGCTGCCTTTTCCACCACACGCTCATGCTTCCTCTGCCGCTTGGGGCATTTTGCCATGTGCATGGTGAGGTACCTGTCACCAGAGAATTCCTGACTGCAGACACAAGAGAGGGGCATGATCACAACTCCTGCCATGCCAGTGCTGGTCACGGTAGCGTGTACTATAAGCTAGAAGGACAGTCCAGGAGAATTCAAGTTGCTACCGTGACCGAAGTATTATTTATCACTTACTAGTACATGACATTATAAGCCCAACTCCTGACTCATAATGCTCCCAGAGCACAAAAATTTCATTCAGGCTGTACTAGCACAGATTCCCCTTGAAACACAATCGAAATTCAAGTTGAGAATCAGAGATTCACAGCCATTGCTATGGTCCCACCATGGTTCCAGTAGGAGGGCGGTATTTTTAAATATTTTGGACTGAGTACTACTGGCCCGGTGGGGCCCACTATTACTACTAGTACCCTAGATGAGGCATGATCCTCAACAAAACTTCAGTTATGCTAACAATCCCAGAGGTACTCAGATCCAGGAGGATATGCTTACAGTCTCGGTACTGCTGCACTGTCGGTTTGCCATGTATGGCTGTGTGGTGGCCAGTAATGGCCATAACTGGGTCTGGATTGCCTACAAATGGTCTTCTTTGGCCATGGAGGCATCAGTATGAGGACCTAATGCCCAGAAGTCCTCAGAGTGGTGAAGGGTGGCCGTTGATGACCGAGGTCAATCACAAAGGCACGCACATGACCTCAGCAACCATTCGTGACCAGTGGTGACCACGTAACACCATTAGCACGTGGATTTAGTGATGCACGATGTACACCCATTGTCGCTCTTCCTCATCCTCTACCATGAAAATACAGTCCTCCCTTGATCACTGTTTGTCATACATTGCTACCTCTTTGTTTTTACTTACATAAAATTCGTGCATCTCATGATGTCTATGGTATTCCATGTAGCACGCATCTAATCTGGAATTACTGTTCTGGAATCATGAATCACATCCAGGGCCAGCAGCCTACTACTATTCCAAAATTCCTTTGGCTTATTCAATATAAGGGACACAGTTGCACAATGAAATGCCATTTTCCGTGATCCATTATCTCACTTACACCTGCAGATGAGCTCATATTGTCATTCATGCAGTTTGCACAGATGCAATTAATCAGAAGGCAGTGTGAGGTTTGCAATATAAAATTGTTATGTTCATCTAGGACCAGGGTATCACATCCCTTCCAAACTGTTTCTGCTGAACTAATATATTTTGCACTTTCATGTCCTCTCAAAATGAAGTGGCCACCTTCATCAAAGATATAACAGACATGTAAGTACTTCTTCGTGTAATACAAAGTCATAACTACATAGCCAGGGGCTTACTAGTTTAGTCACAAACTATCTCCTGATCACCGCTAGTGAGCTCTAACGACCTACACTCATGTTCTGATTTTTGTTCACTTATGTCTACCGACTCTCCTCAAGTGGTTCTGGTGTATGATTCTACCCTGCATTTTCCTTCTGAGATTAAATACATCAGGCACAAGCAACTCAGAGTAGGGAGTGCTGATGGCATACTAGGTGTATACTAAGGCGTTCATCTGTTTTCCTGCCAAGAGGCTTACTTACCCTCTATGATCCAGTGGAAATTACCACACCATCCTATTTGACACCATTGTTTTTGGGGTCATTTGCTCTCATACATACCAAATTCTGTGTTCCCAAGAAAGCCCTTCAAGATGGTCTCCAATCTGCTTGCTCATCATTCAAGGTGTGGTGTTTCCATTTTCACGGGCCTTGCAGGCTTATAGAACACCCACAGGAATGGTTAGATATGGGTGTTGAGACCAGTTAATTAATTAATTACTATTATTATCAATGCCTACAACTACTCAGGTTTGGATTGACAATTACTCCGAGTAATGTTTAGACCAAGGCAACATCACTAATTTTACTGAGTATCACCTTGTGTATGTTTTCGGACTTTTTTTGGGGTTATAATTTCGAAAACAAGGACCACTCAATTCAGTGATCGCAATTCGTCTGTTTTCTGTTTAGTGTTCGCGGAAAATGCTGATTCTAGCATCAGTTTGACTGTCATAATGCTCTGTCGCTTGTATCTGGAGCTTCTACAAAGGCGTGATCATCTTAATGGTAGCTCTATATTGGAAGCGTTCAGTGATCCCATCTTCGATGAATCGCTTGAAAATATGATCTCTCGAGATGTCACAGAAATCTAAGAGGCCCTTTCATCTGAGTTTGATCGAAGTCATTCAGACGAACATGGAAGTATTGATATTCAGGAGTTTCCCTAGACCGCCGGATGTATTGGAGATGTTGAGATGGCACCTATGCCTTTAGGGTAAGAGCTCCTGTTATAGTTGCAGGTGTCACGCGTTTATTTTCGTCTAAGCTAAGCCCCAGACTAGCCTGTGGATGCTCATTTTTAGTGCTTCATGATATGACACCGATTGCGTGAGCGAGAAATACCTGTCTGGGCTGCGGTAATTTACAGCTACAACATAGCCCGCGTGCACGCCGAATTGCACAGATCACCATACCTTACTGGAGATTGCACCTACTACGAAGTGCACACCCGTCACATCGCGGCTTGTAGGCAGTGAACCAGGTGGCGTAGGTAGAATTGGCATCTTGGGAGAATGTGAACTCGGGAATGTACATTGAGAATTCGAGAGGTCTCCGAGTGAAAGGCGGTGTGTGGTGTACTGAGGTCGGATGGAACTGCAGCTGAAAGCTTATGAAAATAGAGACGATGGTGCACGCTACCTGTCATTTCATTTTCCCGAGGTTCTGCCCCTGGCCCGAGGGGGCAGATGAGCTTATGGGGGACCCGCAATATCACACGACGCTTGTGCAGAGTAACAGAGGGCTCATCGACTGCCCCTTCTGAGAGGTTTCACCATTCACCCCTGTGATTCTTGCTCGAACTAAGCACAGACGACGGAGAGACCCCGTCGAAGGAGGCAGAAATGACTGAAAGGCAGATTGAGGTGTCTATCGGACGTTTTTCGACTCTTACGTACTGAATGCCAACATGGGTTCGATCAGAAGTGTTCGTGACTTTGGGGGAAGGGGGAAAACCCACAAACACATTCAAAGCGACAAGGATACACCTCGTGGTGGCTTCTTTGCACTCCAAGCAAGCTCTTAGACGCATCCGCAATCGTTGCATGAAGGTGAGAACGCCGTGGAAGGTTGTCTATGTCGCCTGTTCGAGACTCAGTGATCCCATTAGCGCAACAGGATCCGGTGTGACATCAGAAGATACCATAGGCTTCCATCTACCTGCGCAACTATTCGGGGACTTGGAAGACTCACTGCGATAATCAACCTTTCATTGCTCGCGATCACAATACTAGTAGTACCCAGAGTATACGTCAAAACGGCAATAGGAGGTGCTGCCGTCACCGTTTTAGATAGTCAAGGCTGGGGAGGAGGGTGTGAGGGGTGAAGGAGACGGCAAGCGAAGCGCTGTAATAAACTTGAATGTCTCTTATATATCCCATATAGCATCCGACGGATTCTATACAACCCCATACCTCGCAGGGCGCGCTCCGTATGATCTTGAGTCCGTGCCGAATGTGCTAGAGTGCATAGAGTAGAGCTAATGGACAAGAGGGGATGGAGCAGGGTGTGCGGTGCTATGCTGCAGCTGAAAATGCTTCGGATGAGTGAGCAAAATAAGCAGTATAGTAACCATGAGACTGCAGGATGGTTCCACCGGCCGCTTGGAACCTCAGTAACGAAGCTCGTCAGCACAGACGGTAAAGGCACAGAAAAAAAAACAGTGCGGTGTAGAATACAAGACGCACCCTGCCCCCTCCCAAAGCAGCATCGTCAGCAACACTGCGTGACATGAGCAGGTCCATCTATGGACGCGATACACGCCTGGGGGAGCAGTAGAGCCTGAGGTGGAGGTGACGGGATAAGTATCCTCAGTACCCTGTGCGGATCATGTATGTTGTCCGATGCACTGCGTTGGATGTCATCTTGCCGTTGAAACGTGCTGCAGGATCACGTACAACGCTGCGGAAGCCCCCAAGGTAGTACCTACGCATCCCATCACCGCACACATGCTGTCCCAACAATACATCAGACAGCAGGAATACAGCAAACCCAAGACTTCACCATTCTAGTCACGGATGCCAAATTGTGAGTCGACAGCAGGAGGAAAGGAAGCGTCATTGACGTATGACCTCGTCACAACATTCCATCCTGGTGCTCACCCATCCCAGCCCATACCGTCTACGAACGATCTTGCACGCACGGGGCAAATTATCGCACTCCACAAATCCCCTCACACCAGTAACAAGCCACACAGAGGCAACGAAAACTGCACGGACGCAAGAGTGAAAATGCTGGGTGGTGGGTTTTGGGGCAGTAAGCGAGGAGCGGGGAGGTAACGCGGATGATCATAAGTCTGCTATGAGTGGCACGTACCTTCCATCCGGGTCTCTGGTGATTACCCATCCCATCCATCCTCTTCGCGTAACCCACTCCAACCCATAACTATAGCCATGACGCTACCACACCCCATTACATGTACATGCTCAGAACATCCCGGGTGGCTCCCCTGATATCTCACTGCCCACTGGACGTGCAAGATCACGTATAGCCTGAAGACTGAGAAAGAGACTGTCCCAGGGCAGGTTGTAGCGAAGAGTGCACGGTGCTGTAGAGAGGGGAGTGTGTGAGTCAGTCCAACGCACGCACCCGCATCCACATCCTCAACTACAACAACACGACATGGCACTCTTCTTCTCGTGGGTGCAGAGGGTGCATTAGGAAAACAAAGGCTAGGTCAAGTAGCCCTAGCGCCAGCTGCAATGGTATACTGGAGTTAACGTAGCCATTTGCTAAGCGAACTGGTTCGTTTTCCTGATGTGGGTGTCACTGGGTGAGGTTTGCTTAGGACTCGGCGTTGGTGCTGGACTCGGGGGAGGGGGCGGGGCTAGTAGGAGTTAACGCAGGGCTGCGTCGCCACAACCCCACTTTGATCGAGGCCCGTGAGCACGTAAGTAAAAGCCCCACTATGTATCAGCCCTACATTATACTACATCCCGTGTCTCTTCTTCTGTTTTTTCCTCAGGCCGTGCTGTGCGGTATGTCGGTCGACTTGAGTTTTCTGCTTTCACTATGCCTTCATTCTGACATTTTGCCATGCATCTAGCCACCCTGACGTATTGCTTTCCCATTCCTTTTAGCGAATCACTTGGATTCAATTGATTATTTCACTCCATTCTTTCACGTTCACCACCGTTCTTTATATTCATTTTACGAAATGCGCTCTCTCGCCATCGTTTCAATTTTGACTGTGACCACCATAGCGTTTTCCGCACCCTTATCCACGGACTTCCACTCCGATGTTAACACCAGTGACGTACAGGCCACACATGTAAGCCCGTACTCTATGTCCAGCTGCAATTGTTCGTGACGTTTACGTAGTTCCAAGAGCATGTGCCCCGTTCGAAGACCGTGACCCCGAAAGTCATCGCGGCTGCGTCGAACAAAGGAGCGCCAAAAACGACAGTTGCCTCGTTGCAGCTCTTGAAAAAGTCCAAAGATCGGAAGGCTATGGTGAATGCGATGAAGAAGGAGAGGGAGGCCAGGAACCAACGGGCCTCAAACCCTTCACCCGAGCCCGATCTTTTGTCGCACCTCAATTTAGACGGATCTAACCGTGACATCGATGATGACACGTCGGTAAGTGGTATATCTCTCGCGGCGTTTCGCGCATGCCTTATCTCCTTTATTCAGACCCTCGCCTCAAGGAACACCCTTCGTGAGCTGTTCGACCGCGAACTCACTACGTATATTATTCGTCGGAACGTCGACGGCAGCCAAACCGTGGCGGGCCTGGACTAGACACAGCATCTTTTCACCTGTGTGAGACCATTGTTACTACTATACCGCCGGACGTGTGGAATGTTTTGGTTACATGGGCGCAAGGATGCCACAATAGAATAGCGATTGACCGCCACGCAATGTTCCCGCAATAGTGCCCCCAAGGTCGAATTTGAGCTGTGCAAGGTCTCACTCTTGAGCAACATTTCCCAGAACCAACCTTGATTTGTTGCCAGTGATGTTCTGTCGATTACCGCAGTCGTGAAATGACGTGGGATTAAGCGCACACAGACATGCAACCAGTGTCGCTCGGCACATTTGCCTTAACGAATGCGGACGGGCTGAGGATTTCCCACGTTTTCGCCCACCCATTGGCATTGAAGGCGAAGAAATGGGACCCGTATTGCAACGCGGCAACTTTGAGGCCGTCGGTTCTGGCTTCTCCACTCAGGTTGGGGAAGTAGTTTCTGATATTGTTCCCGGGAATGTCCCATCCCACGAATGTGACAAAGGGGCCGTCGCGAAGGCCTTCAGGGAAGGACATAGTAGATATAGAGGTGTTGAACGTTAAGGGGATACTGGAGGGGAAGACTTGAGCGAGTAGAAACCACAAATGTTGGTTGTCGATTACTACTTACATTACTTCACGGAGAATGTCTGTTTTTCTTTATGTCGCAAGTTAGTTTGGATTGAACGTTCACCTCCGTGTTTATTGTGCTGCACAGATTATGGACCTACCACTCATTCTTGAATGGTGCTGAGTCAACACATGTCAGCATATTCATTGAAGCAAATTGGATCCAGGTCAAGTGTGGATACAGTCGGTGGACCAGGCCGATGGTATTCATTCAGCGCTGGTGATGGTGGTAGATGAAGGTCGGGCGCGGCGGCGATCGCGAGGAAATATATGAGAGGGGAGTGTAAAATTTGATCAGAATGACACACGAGGAAAAGGGGGATCCGGTGCCTTGTGTGTATACATAGCTGTAGAAGGTGCTTGACCGCGGGTGAAAAATGTATAACGAGATATTGTCTGGGAAGCGTGGAAGACTCTGAGGACTCAGGAGTGAGTGATCTCTGACGACGAACTTGACTTCACAAGCAGAGCGGGGCCACGGTCATCGACGGATTGAGCTTGATCATGCGACTACGCCCGTTGTAACAATCGCTGCATGGCGGAAACCATGGAACGATCCACGCCACATAGAGTCTGAAACCAACATGGAAGTTCGACAACACAACGTACTCACTTGGCCAGCCTATCCGGCTCCAATCTTCACGCCCAATCTCAATCTCTCTCTATCACTCGCAAATTCTCGTGAACACAGCCTGCTGAGGATGGAGCTACCCATGCCACAGGTGCGTAGTTCTGTAAAGGAATGTAATAAGTCGGTGTGTGCCATGAGAATACAAGATGCACATCCATGTGGCTTGATGGTTTTGTGTACTGATAATAAGCTATTACACATTTTCCTTGAATACACACCCTCCGGTGACAATAAATTGGAACAAAAGTGTGGTGATTCAGCAAGGAGTTGTGAGAAAACAAATGCATGAAATACTAAGGCGTAACGACGTACTATGTGCATTCCGGGAAACATCACGGCCACGCCGTGGGTATGTACTGCTCCGTCACGGTGAGTAATGTTTATGAACAGTGAGTGATTTATGAGGACTCACATGGGAATTCAAACGGCCCTCCACAGAGTCAAAGGACGAATATAATAATACACCCACGGAGGGACCGGCTGTGAGTCGCAGCGTTGACGGCGATCTTGGAGTCGGTGATGCAGAGGGCTGTCGCATTCACTGGTGCGGGGTCCAGCCTGCACTATACGTCCCGTGGCCCGAGGAACGAAGCACGGGCAGTGATACTGACTTCGCAAAATTCAGCGAAAGCGATACGTGTTCTGTTTCGGACGTAGTATTCAGCACGCTGCGCCCCTTCATACGAGTAGGGAGACATTGCGGATCATTGGGAAGCGTACATAGCGGACATCCACATGTACATAGTAATTGAGTGATTGCAGGTGAAAAGTTTACGTGACGCGGTGGTTGCAAAAGTGGACCCTTGTGGACCGCGAGATCGTCATCCAGGCTGCTTCCCCATGAAATGTGAAGCCCTCCTTGTATTGAGAATATTCTCCGATGGTATATATGTATATTGTGGATGGAGGGTCAAGTGTGCGTGTGAGTCACCGTGAGTGTCTCTGTTTTCACTTTGAAGAATGTCTTTGGAAGGATGGCGACGATGGGTCAGTGAAGCCCGGGGAATGCGATGAATAGAATGAGGATAATATCGTGAGGACGTATTGCTGAAGATCGAGTATGACTAGAGTGGTACTTGCGGCTGAGCTGCCCAGAGCATTCTTGGGCTCTACACCGTGTGTATCTCCACCAAATCTGCTTACTACCTTGCTGAAACTCCATTGTGCTGTGTTCTTCAGTCGTACACCTGTGGTAATGTTTGCAGTAGCATAGGGGTGGCGTCCCGCGGTCATTACATACCATTCCAATCGTTCTACTCACTCTGCCCAGCCCGAGACCAATCCACGTGGCCCCACTGCAATTACTTGCTATGCATCTCTCATCCATGTGTAAAAACCCTTGCGTCCTAGTCCCTCCTTTCTTACCATACTCTATCCATTCTCACTCCCATTCCAGCTGCCAGTAGAAACAAACGGCGTCGCCTTCAGTACCAAACAATATTCCTCGCTCCTGTCGCCGCATCCATCCACCAAAATTGACTGTGTGCAAGAATATTTCCACCTTCGAGGGTGAAACTGGTCTGTACAGCACGGCATCCAAGCCGCTAACGCTCGTTCATCTTGCTGGCTCGATGAATATTACATCCTCAACATAATCTCAAAAAACCATCGCCACATCACACCCTACTGTCCATATCGCTGCTATATCTCGCCAGCACACATATCCTCCGCCATCAAAGAACGGTGGTACCTCTTCTTCCGTCGCCTCACGCTGAACTTTTTCTCCAAGATTCGATCTGTCAGCTTCAGCACCTTTCCCTCCGCGTCTCCAGAGAAATACGATGCACACACAAACCTCCTCCTACAATCCAGTCAACTAAATTGAGCTCCCATCCCGGCCACGCATCGTAGTAACCCACCCTTTGTTTCATCGGCACCCCGCTCTGTCGTTTCCGTGTTTGTGTACGAAGAGGGTCGTTGTAAAAAACGTGGCTTGCGTTTCTGGAAGGCGGATAAGGCTGAGAGCGATACATGCGGTGGGACAAGATTGTGGTGATCCCGCGCTACCTCTGGGTGTGTCACTGCACAGGGAGGATCAGATTGTGCTGTGGCGTGGACTTCTGCGTTGCCGATGCCCATTTTCTCCCGGTGTTCGTCCCAGAATGCGGATCTGAGATCGTCGCGAGCACTGTCGACTCAACCTTGGAGTTGACTCGTAATAATGCTGGGGCGTGAGCACGTAGCCATCCTATGTAACCATCCATTTCAAGTCCTCAGTTTCCCATTCCATCGATCCATTCCCCCCTTTCCCTCCCCTCCATCCATCTGGCATCTCACAACCTCTTTTCATTATCCTATCGTTCCACAACGCATGTCCCCACAGCCACAGCGCTCCCCGTGACATTTTCAACCCCACCACGTCCCGCTCCCTACCCGATGTTCAGTAACGCCATCTCTGTCGCTGGATTTATGTCATGCAGTGCGACGGATTCATAGGTTGAGATTGCGTCGTGGGCTCGAACTTCGAGTGTGGGTATGAGACAGGCACAGCAGTGGTTAACACTCTGACGTGCGACGGCCTGTGTTGCGGTGAACGGACGTTGTGCGTGGATCCAAGATGACACAGCATAGATTGGGTGTCGTCGGACAGTGTTCAAGTTGTCCTTGTGTATGTATCTTGCGTCCTGCATCCTGTTGGGTGGCTTGAAACCTGACCCAGTTCTATTCTACCAGTATCCTTTCTCGGCTATCCTCATGTGCAGTGTGCACCGCACGTCGAGCGAGGGATCCTCCTCTCCGTCCACGCACCCCTAAATCACTCGGCCCTTCCCACTCCCCCACTCGGCTCAGCTCACAAAATACCACACCGTCACAGTTGTTATACATAATGCAGGCTGCAATTATCAACGTCGGTACTAATTCTATTCTCGTCTTGCGGCGGTCTACCTGCATACTATTAGATAATAATAGCATTTGTCATCCTGGAGTCATCGTCGCTGTTTTTCCGGCCCCAGACTGATTCTCAGCGTATAATAGCTCGACTCGGACTCCCATGCACGTCGTGTTCGTTGTCGTCGTACATACTACGCCGCACTTTGATCTCCCTACCGTTGTATGTCTCTCATCTCTACTCCCCCGGTCTCATTCACAAAATTAGATTGAAAGAGTTGGATGTCGCCTGGTGAAGTGTTCTTGTTCGTGACTGGTTGAGGTCTGGATGAGTGCGCAGCGTCCATGAGGCAGCGAGGAAGTTACGCAAAGATGATAGTTGTAAGAGACGGACCGCACCGCTGGCAGTGTGAGTACAAAATGGGTGGTGAGCGCAGTGCGTGAGTATATCTTCCTTTTTCATTTTATTTTCGTATCTCATGAGAAAAAGAAGGGTCTGACTTGGTTCAGTCTTTCTTCGACTGTTCAAGTTGCTCATTGGCATGCCATTGTGATTTTTTAATCGAAGTTAGCATTACCACCATTCAAACTCCGCACCATATGTAACGACCTGATCACAAACTGAGAAGACCGAGCTTTTGCTTGTTGGGGCTTAGTTCCTTTATGGCCTCAGGCTGTCAGCTCCTGCCAGCTTCTACGCAAGCTACCAGCGGTAATAGCACTACATCTGATCTCTAGAGTCTAGAAGAGCCACAAATGAGCCTTCCGAGTCGCGAAGCAGTAGAGGCATGTTATTGATCTCCAAGTCAATCATTAATGGTACGACTCGAGTTGAAAGTTTAGAGTTTCCATCACCAGTGTAACCACCCTCAAAAATTACTGAGTCGAGATTATCACGATACGACATATGACTGTAAGTTGATACATAGGCAGCAAGATATGTGTCCACGTAGCGTAACAGCCACCCTTAGAAAAAGGTTTTTCACCCGTAGCGTTCTCTTTTACTCATGGAATCCCTCCAGGTCCAGGTGGTCGCTTGGTATGTGCAACTAACTCTCACCTCTGGCTCGTCTAGATCTGACAACACCACACTAGTCAAGAGCAACTTCTTTTATATTATATTGCCTCTTCAGCTTTAGGTCAGGAAATTTCATGCTGGTGTAATGAAAGTTAATTCTGACTACGCTAGTTTTATTCGCCTATGATCACATTCTTTCCATTTCGCGGGAGGCCGAGTTGATCTGGCGAAGAAATTTTAGACTCACTACATTCCTCTACTTGGTCACACGCTATCTTCCCTTACCTCTGCTAATAATGCAGCTGATACCTTTTCATCGTCAAAACGCGGTGAGTTGACAGTAAGAGAATTTCTCGTAACAATACCCTTATGTAAACCATTCTTTTCTCAACAGTGAGCCCGACATATTTCTACACCTATTTGGAAATGCTAAACTAACACAGGTCCTTGATAATTGGTCTCACAAGCAGCGTGTTAAGCATATTCTCCAGAATCGCCATTATAAGTGAGCTGACGCCGATGTGTCTATCCTCTTGACTCATCGCAGATAGTGGTGTTGACTGCACAGATATATGCCATATATAATCGAAATCGAATTATTCTCGTAGTTCTAGGAACTTTGGGATTTTCCGTCCTCGCCCTAGACATAGTGAGTCATCTTGTTACCGTTGAATCTTTGGCAGCTTGGTCATGGATGCTAATGCATCGCAGCTGCAAGTGGTTTCAGGACCTTGGGGCCTCACCGTGGACGCAAATACATTTCACTTGTAAGTCAGAGTGTGTGCTCGCTAATAATATCTACTCACCTTATATGATAGTCGTGAGTGGTACCGCGTTCGGCAAACGCACTCCAACCTGACCTTGAGTTGTGTTCAGGTGAACTGCTTTCAACTGTATCTCAATTTTTTTTTGCTGCTTCGGTAATGGTTCTGTCGTTGTATAAAGCGTATGGCATAGTGGAGATGCTTGGCGGCATCAAAAATGCTTTCACGGAATCCAGATTCAAATTGATGTGGCTCATCATTATTGAAGGTATGCTCGTCTCTTTCCAATATTGCCGCATCATCCATATTCATCTCTGAGAATAGGTTCACGCAGGCTGTTTGTTTCTCGCATGATTCAGTTCCGTGATTTGTTATTCATGACTATACAGTATCATATGTGGCCTCATGATTCTTGAAACACTCTTTCCATTGGTAAGTTTTACTGCAGCTACTCAGGCTGGAATATTGATTGAATTTACCCCATAGCTCGCTCCGGTAAATCTTGTAGCCGCACATTTCCCCCTTCCCGTGTAATACAGTTTTCTAGGCTAATATCAACAATCTCGCCGTCCCCTTCTCGCTTCCGTGAGCTTTTATCAGGCATTCTATTAATGGACTAATTATTTTGGGATAGAATTGAAGCAATTCTGGTCTCTTGCCTTTTATTGGAGTTGCGTGAATTGGAACAAAACACTAATCAGGCGGCATCCATAGTGCTCGTCACTATTCCGACAGATGCCGACGGGCTCCCATTGATCATGCGGAACCCCCTTAACGATGCAGAAAACACAGGCCAGGAATTTTTCCATTCGGGCTCATCACAGATGATGGACGCGAGTCTTGATCCTGATGATGACAGACAGACACGGGATAGTCCCGGGAGGGATGTATAAGTCACAAAAATAGATGAGACGAGAGTAGGTGTTTCCGAGGCATGACTCCCCCACGAAAAAGTTACAGCCCTGCTGTGACACTCACTCCGATAGTCCAGATTGAACAGTATGGCATTTCTTGAAGAAAGCACCCATTCCTGAAATATGTTTTGCACAGGTCCTGATTGTTACTAGACATTCTTGCTTGGGTTTGAATTCGTACATACCCTGGATGTCCCTCTTCCACTTTGTTATGTATCGGCAACCTTTTCATACCCCTGATTCCGTTCTTATCCTATGCCACATAGAGACTTGTTTTCCTTGGATGACTGAAAGTACTTTCAGTCGAACCAGCCAGAGGTGACTGGGCTTCCCTTCGAGATTCAATTCCAGGTCTCAAGACACCTTCATCACATAGTACACATTTCAGTATTTAGGACTCTTTTTCTCACATATACAATCGCTCCTGCCAAACCTCGAGTGTGGGCATGGTACAGGCAGAGCAGTGGTTAGCGCTGTGGCGTGTGACGGCACACGTTGAACGGACGATGTGCGTTGTGCGTGGATCCAAAGATGACACGGTAGAGGTTGGGTTTGGATACTATTGCTCTTGTGTATGTATCTTCGTCCTGCATCCTGTCGGATCGACTAGAACCTGACCCAGATCTGTTCGCGCTACCAGTGTCCTTTCTCCACTGTCCTCGTGTGCAGTGTGCACCGCACGTCAAGAGATAGGTCCTCCTCTCCGAAAACGCACCCCCATATCACTCGGCCCGTCCCGCCCCCCCACACCACTCGGCTCAGCTCACAAAACACCACATCGTCGCAGTTGCCATACATAATGCTGATTGCAGTTATCAACGTCGTATTAATCCTATGCTCGTCTTGCGGTAGTCTGCCTGCACACTAGCATTCAAGTTTGCCATACTGTCCTCATCGCTGTTATTCCGCCCCCCAACCTTCTCCTGGATCGACAATGATTCTCATCATCTAACAGCTCGACTAGTATGCACGTATCCCTTGTCGTCATATTTACTACACCACACTTTTATCTTCCTATCATTGCATGTCTCTCATCTCTACCTCGGTCCTATTCCAAAATTGGAATCACTTGCAGATACCTCAAATAAACTTCCACGTCCTTCAACTACATTCAGTGAAAGACTCAATCCCCGATGTCCTTCGTCTCCGTGACGTGGTTACCCTCTTATAGGTTAGGCAGTGTAGCCGCGTAATAGCTCTTTTATTGGTCTTGCTCTTGATCCCCTCTTCTCTTCTCTCAACACTCCACCGCACAAACAACTGGGCCGTGAGATACAGATGTAGCGAAATGGCTGTCAAAGTTCCGAGTTTTAGACATCGGTGAATGCAATGCGCTCCTGAAGGCGTCGCACTGTGCGCGTTACCACTGCTCGGCTCCACTCCGGGGGTCACACGTTCCCCTGTCCACTCCCGTTCTTCTGAGGCAGCGCGATGATCGATGACCGTTTGTAGCATCCGAGTCTGTGCTTTGGCCCTGAAGTATGGGCGGAATACTGTCCAATAATTCGAAAAACGCCCTCATCCTGACCACAATCGAAAATGGGCCATTTTCACTGAAAATGTTCCCATTAGCGCACCTGTTGGACCCAAAATCTGCAAAAAGGCGCATTTGAGCGGTCGAGCTTCTAAAAAGATAAGTCTGTATCAAATTACCTGAAATTCCGCCATCGAACGTGCATACATAAAATTCTAGCGGGGTGAAAAAATTGCGCGTATGTGGGATAGCCAGACTAAAAGCGCGGACGGCGCAAAAAGAGCGTTAACGAGACTTTGCGTGCACTTGTTTAAAAGAGAATATATTAACTCACAAGCTTTATGAATGTGGCTCTTATAGGATCCGAAGGTGACTGGTCACGGCAGTGTAGGCATATTGGTGTCTCTCCGACGGAACATGGATGGTACTCGCAACCACCTCCAGTTCTTCACCCAAGCGGCCATAATCATCAGTGATTCATAATTCGTCATCGATGCATTGCCCAATGTGGATCTCCCCTCAGTCGAACGTTCCGTCGCACAGCTTGAGGCTGTCCGTACCGTCCTACTCAACTTAGACGACCCGATGACCTCAGCGCAAGAACAACAACAGCTCATCGAAGATCTTAATAACCTCATGCGGCCGCTAGAAGGATTTCTCAGTGCACCTGATATATCTTCATCTAGTGGTCCCAAGAAGGTATATACCGGTGGTCGCAGCCCTCCCTCCTACCAACTGCCTCTCGACCATGCACTTCGACTCCACGACTTGGGAAACTCCTGGAAATCACTGGCGGCTGCTATGGGTGTGTCCAGGCAAACACTGTACACCTACATTCGTGATAAGTACGCTCTTTTTGTTGAGGTTGCGATGAAGCGCGCTCAAATACGAGACTCACACATTTGACTCCGCTTTCTCTCACGAACATACTAAGTGCACGCGGTTTCTTTTCTATCTGGGTAAGTTAAGTCGCCTTTTTGCGAGCTGCAAGTAAGTATGCTGTTTTCCAGGATGAGGGCATTTTTCTAATTATTGGACAGTATTCCGCCCATACTGAAGCACTGCCTACGCGAGAAGAATATGGGCACTTGAACTTGAACTTGAACTCATTTAGGGGGGGGTGATGGTAGTGTAAGAAAATTGGACTGCGCACGCGGGCGGTGTGGGATGTTGCTTGTTGAAGGCATATTCTTGGTCTTGTTCGTGAGTTGAAGTCTGGATGTTTCTGTGGCTACGCTACACACATGAGGCAGCAGGAAAGTGACGCAATGATGGGAAACAGAGATGGACCGCACTGCTGGCAGTATGAATACGAAGTGAGTGGTCAAGCTCAAGCCGTAAGTATATTCCTTTTTCTTTTTTTTTTTTTTGCATCTCGGGAGTGAGAGGGGGAGAGTCGTGGTTGACGTTGGACAGTACAACTTGAAGTTCCTCATTGGCATGTCACTGTGATTTCCTACATTGTAGCTATTAGCATTACTACTACTCAAATCCATCATAACGACGTGATACCTATCGCAAACCAACTTGTTGGCGCTTGGTTCCGAAGTCCGTCGTGGTCTCTGACTGTCAGCTCCTGCTACGCAAGCCACCCGCGGTAATAACTCTACATTTGACCTCGATCAAACTTTTGATTTCGTCTCTAGCATACGTGCACCGACAGGCTGAGCCACAGATGAGCCTTCCGAGTCGCCGTCGACCCGCCGAGCAGTAGAGATATGTTATTGATCTCCAAGTCAATCATTGAGTGCATGGCTCAAGTTGAAAGTTTATTGTATTCATCACCAGTGTAACCATTCTCACAAGGAACTCAGTCGAGATTATCATGAGGCAACGCATGAACTCGAGCCGGTTGAAGTTGATAAATATGTGTCCACCCTCCAGGTAGTGTAGCGGCCACCCTTAGAAGAGGGTGTTTCACCCGCAGCGTTCTATTTTACTCATGGAATCCGGTTATACCTCCCAGACCCTGGCGGTCGCTACGTATGTGCCACTAACTCTCACCCCTGGCTCGTCTAGATCTAACAATACCACATTAGTCAAGCGCAAAATCTTATGTACTATATTTCCTCTTCAGCTTTAGGTCAGACAATTTCATGCTGGTGTAATAAAATCTAATTCTGACTACGGTAGTTTTATTCGCCTATGATCACATTCTTTCTATTTCGCGGGAGGTTGAGTTCATCTGGCGAAGAAATTTTAGACTCACCACATTCCTCTACTTGGCCACACGCTACCTTCCCTTACCTTTGCTAATAATGCAACTGATACCTTTTCATCGTCAAACCGCGGTGAGTTGACAGTAACAGAATTTCTCGTAACAATACCTTTACATAAATCATTCTTTTCTGCACAGTGAGCCCGACATTTATCTTCACCTATTTTGAAATGCTAAACTAATACAGGTCCTTGATAAGTAGTCTCACAAGCAGCGTGTTGAGCATATTCTCCAGGATCGCCATTATAAGTAAGCTGACGCCGATGTGCCTATCCCCCTGACTTATCGCAGACAGTGGTCTTGATTGCACAGATATATGCAATATATAATCGAAATCGAATTATTCTCGTAGTTCTAGGAATTTTGGGAATTTCCATCCCCGTCCTAGACATGGTGAGTCATCTCGTTACCGTTGAACCTTTGGCAGCTTGTTCATGTATGGTAATGCGTCGCAGCTGCAAGTGGCTTCAGGACCTTGGGGGGCCACCTACGACCCAATTAGATTTCACTTGTAAGTCTGAGTGTGCTCGTAAATACTCTCTACTCACCTTATATGATAGTCGTGAGTGGTGCCACGATTAGCAAACGCACTCCGTCCTGACCTTGAGTTGTGTGCAGGTGAACTGCTTTCAAGTATATCTCAATTGATTTTTGCTGCCTCAGTGATGGTCCTATCGTTGTATAGAACGTACAGCATAGTAACTATGCTTGGAGGCATCAAAAACGCCTTCACAGGATCCAGATCCAAACTGACGTGGCTTCTCATTATTGAAGGTATTCTCATATCCTTTACAATAATCCCGCATCATAAATATTTATCTCTGGGAATAGGTTCACGCAGAGTGTTTGTTTCTCACAAGATTCAGTTCCGTGATTTGTTATTCATGACCGTACAGTACCATATCTGGCGTCATAATTCTTGCAACGCTTATTCTATTGGTAAGTTCTCTTGAAGATAATCAGGCTGGACATTGGCTGAATCCACTTATAGCTCGTTTCCAATGTAAAGATTCAAGTTGTAACCACACCTTTCCCTATCGTATAACACAGTTTTCTAGTTTAATTTCAACAGTTTCGCATCCGCATTCTCACTACCGTGAGCTTCAGGTTTTATCGCATTCCAATTACTGACTAATTTTGGGATAGAATTGAAGCAATTCTTGTCTCTCGACTTTTACTGGATTTACGCGAAGCAAAACAAACAACTGATGGTGCGACGTCATCTCCGATGTTCACCACCGTTATTCCGATGGATGCCGATGGAGTCTGGACGGACATCCACGACGATTCAGAACACACAAGCCAAGCCTCCGCTTATTCCGACCCATCAAACACTATGGACGTAAGCCTCAAGTTCGATAATGAACCACAGAGACGGGGTTGGCCCCGGAGGTCCGAAAGAGACGAGACGACAATAGATGTATCCAAGGCATACCTCCCGCCCAGAAGAGTTACATAACTGGTGTGACACTCACTCCGAGTCCACACACCGAACAGTAAGGCGTCTTTTGAAGACCAAAGCAGGTATATTCGTTGTGCAGGTCTTGATAGTCGCTGGGTATTCTTGTTTAGGCATGCCAGTGAGGGTCGCATACATTATCGCTTACCCGCTTCTTCCATGACATGTAGTATCGGCTACTTTTCCATCCCCGGTGTCCATTTTTACTATCGTATGTCACATAGAGGCATGTTTTTTCTTTCCTTAGGCGACTGCAGTATAGTCAGAAATTTATGGCTTCGAACAGTGAACTTCCTTGGTGTCCCGATCTCGGATGCCTAGTGGAAGTGGACATTGGCTTTGAGAATCAACCCTAGGCCAAAAATATCCGTCTCAACGCACACCTACCTTCATTTCATCTTAAACAAGGCAGCAATTATGACTCTTTTTCTCACATGCAATCGCTGCCGCCGAACATCCCCTGTCACGTCTACGACCCGTTGCAGTATAATGAAATACGCCGAAGAAATGGCGTACTCCGTTGAAAACATCAGGCAGGCAGGCCACAGCGCTCCGCGCTCTGGATACCCTCCTCCTCCTTTGTCCCTCGTCACAAACACCTTCGCCTTCGATGTCTTCGGGCCTTAGTTGAACTTTCATACCCGCAAGGATGAGAGCGACCACGAAGTTTTCTATCTTGTTTCGTTATAACAGGGCTAGTAAAATCTAGAGCGAGATCTTAACTGAGTCA
Organism: Ramaria rubella; assembly: GCA_015039355.1. Lineage (NCBI taxonomy): Eukaryota > Fungi > Basidiomycota > Agaricomycetes > Gomphales > Gomphaceae > Ramaria > Ramaria rubella. Next base: position 41,339 of record MU134411.1, on the reverse strand, counting down.
ACAAGTGTACGAATAGGAGTCTGGGTAAAGAGCAGTGGGGAACGGGGGATACATTACGGCCATGTACGCCTTAGTCTGAGTAAAGGAAACCACAGTAGCCGAAGGATACAAGATTCAGCTGTGACTAGTGAGGTGAAAGAACAGGGCAACGAAGGCACTGGCATTTGCAGTGATAACACTCGCTGCACGTATCGTGATATACGTACGTGAGGGGCCAGTGCAAAGAGTCAAAGACCAACAGCACCGGTTTGAGCGGAGTCCAGACCGCTCTCTCAGCGGGGCACCACTCACCGGATTCTGCTCCTGGGATTGCATAGGTCGACGACTTTAGTGAGTTCATGCTGTTTCTATGCAGTTGGATCGTTAGATTAATAGATGCGTCTGGAGGAGATTGCTGGCGGCCGTGGGTCGGAGTGAAGCTAGGGACGTGGAGTGGGTTGCGATGTCGTGCGGACGTCACGCTGAAGATCGAGTTCTATTGTGGTACCTGTACTGAAATGCGCAGATTATGCATCGTTCTTGAGCTCTACACCGTGTGTATCATGACCAAATCTGCTTGGCCGCTACGCTGCCGCCATCTCCATTGTGCTGCGTTCATCAGTCATACACCCGTGGTTGATCTTCGATGCTTGCAGTGTGCAGCCATATATCGTTCTGTTGACTGACCCGCGGTCTTTGCAGCCATATCGCTCTGAATACCATTTTCCTACCGTCACTCCACCTCTTCTGCCCAGCGTGAGACCATTCCACGTAGCCCCAGCGGAACCACTCCTCACGGACCTGTGTACATGCCCTCGCGTCCCAGTCGCCTCCTTCCGTATCACACCCTGTCCGTATTCCATCTGACTTAAGAGAAACCACACGACAACATTCGCTTCCGCCACCAGATCCCTCTACCAATATTGCCTGAGCATAAGGGTATTCCAACCCCAAGGGCGGACCAGATGTTGGAAGAGCTGCACAGCATGGAAACGAGGCTGCCAAGCCTCGTTCATCCTGCTTGCTTACTGAAGCTTACACCCTCAGCACAACCCGAACACACCAGTTGGTAGATGTTCGTAGTGGCTGTATACGTAGTGTGGTGATTCCGTATACATTTCAAAGAGTGAATCGTTCACGTACCTGAATTGCTGTGGTTTCTGAGCCCTTCGGAAGCACCATTGCTGTCCAGTCCGACCCTGCAGGATCACCCTGTCTAGTGCCAGGACCCGGACCGAATCTTCTTATCGAGAAACCCGGGTTTCTGAACAAGCACTTGCAGAAACCCGGGGTTTCTTTTCTCACGGGGGGTTGCTGGATAGACTTATCCGGGTCACAGCGATGAACAGAAATTGAATTAACATGGGGTGTTGGGCTGCAAGTTATGTGCTGATCTGAGCAAGTCTACAGGGGAGATGAATTCTGTAGAACGCCAACGGATATATACGGGGTTGCAAAAGGAGCATTGATGTCGATTCTGGCAGGCCCGAGTATAATCAGTGCACACGAGGTATGCATTGATGACCAGAATGAATCTGCAAGGCAAGGAGCTTAGGCCCGCGTGTGAGGAAGGGGTGAAAGTATTTGCCCACTACGAGTATGTAGGACCACGATCGCAACGCACACGAGTTGGTGGGGAATGGAACCGCTGTTACAGTTATAGGACTCCGGAGTGCAGAATAGCGTAAAATAACATGGGAATGAATGTACTGAGTCACTACTGACATGTAAAGTGATAACAAATTTACTCGATGAACGTATCATGATAGATAGTACGATGGCGGGGGAAAGCGCAAGGGTGTAGACTGAGAGTTTCGAGGAGTACCAGGATAGTTCCTTCGAGTTCTTCGTGGGTGGACTTACCAATAGTCCCTAACGCCCTGATCTGTGTCCCTGCCTCCCCCCTCTTTCTTCACTGCTCGTTGTGTCCCAGAGTAATGAATGTGTCTCCCAACCCACCCGTTCCCTCCGCGCCACTCACGTCTTGCCAGGGATCGGGTGCGCAGTTTCACCTCCATCCGACTGTGAACTGCGTCAAATGACGAACACACTAGCTTAGAGCTTCTACAACGATCTGATTTGAGGGAAACGGTGAGGTATGCGAAGGGCGGAGTGGCGGGGTGTCGGGGTATCGACCAGGCAGCTTTGCAACCACGACACGTATCTAAAACCGACTAAGTTCAGTTGCGCCTGCCCCTGGAATTGCATTGTCAACGACTTTTGTTGCGAGTTCACGCTGGGTCTGTGAGGTTCGTTAGATCGATGAATATTTTTGGAGGGCCCGGGAATAGTGGCAGACGTGGATTAGAGTGAAGCTAGAGAAGTCAGAGGTGTGCGATGAGTGAAATTGGGACAATGTGCATACGTCTTGCTGAAGATCGACTGGAGTGGTACGTGCAGCTGAGCTACCCAGTTCACGCTTGAGCCCTGCACCGGCCAGATCTGCCTAGCCACTACCCCGCTGCCATCTTCAGCGTGCTCTTCACCTATACGGCCATAGTCGAGCTACAATGCTTGCACCGTGCAGCGATCCAACTGTCGCCAGACCCGCGGTATTTTCAGCTACCCGCCTTTTGTGTTCTACCGGTACCCACCTCAAAATCAATCCGCCGCTCGGTGTTCTCCCTGCCCTTCGCTTTAAGTCCCCATCTCATTATGTAATTCCAGCATTGCGATCATTAGTGCACTTCTCCGGGGCCGACAAGCAGGGGGCGCAAAAGGGGGCATTCAGAGTGTCCGTCGTTCGTGCAGGAGCCGTCTCGACTGCAGGTGCAGAGAAGCACTAGTGAGGGGCGCGGGGGCGAGCAGAAGGCGTAAGGGGTGCGTAGGGAGGCGGAGAGGCGGGTGGGGTATGAAGAGAAGGTTGGGAGTGCGCAGGAGGGGGCTCCAGCGTAAAAAAAAGAGGCTCAGGTTGCAAGAGGGTCGGAAGGAGTCGCTGGGATGTACAGACAGCATTGAAGTACGACTGCGATGCTGATGTATAAAAGGGGTTCGGATGGGTGTGCAGGGCTTCGCAGAATTCACGGAGGGCGTGCATGGTGCGCAAGTGAGTGTTGGGTCACAGACTGAGGCGCGAGAATGGGGATGAGCGCAGTCAAAGCCCAATCTGGGCCGATGGGCTAGATCGATTGTTCATCTGCATCTTCACGTTGAGAAATGAGCTTTGCATAACGTTTGTGATCACAGTCCAAGCCGAGAGATGCGTGGATGCTGCGCGTCGGATGAGGTGCGTCCGAACATCATTGCCAATCTGGGCAGATGGCTATGTCAAATGTTCAATCGCAAGATGAGAAAGGATCTTTGGGCTTACCTGGAACATTAGCAATACGATAGAGAGTAGGCGCATATACATCGTGATTGGGATGTCGATGTTGCGGTGTTTCAATTTAAAAAAAAAATGCTAGCCTCGAGGCTTCTTGCAGGCAGACATGCTCAACAGTAGCTGCAACGTCCAGGCTGCACAGGATATCAAAGGTCTTTATAAACGCATCCCGCTATGTTTCAATCCCTGCGCTACCAGATCCACGTTCTATTCACCAGAGTACGGCATTTTGTCATGGATGACACGTCTACCAATGTCATCCCGTTTGCAGATCAAGAAGGAAATCGCCCTGTATCTCTCGAAGCCGTCCCTGCGTCAAAAAAACCCATGGTGCGCCATGTCGACAATGTCTTTGTCAAAAAGGTTTGCTGGTTCAAGCGTCCTAAACACCCATACCACGAATATCTCGTCTTCCATGTTGAGACACCTAGCACGCCCGTCAAGAAATCGGTCATACTGGTCGAGCGAGGCGTCTCCGCAGACAGTCAGCTTCCAGCGGAGGCGGAGCCCGAGCAACCTGACTCCCAGGGTAACTACGAGCTTGAGGTAGAGAACCCCGAAGAGGCCCCTTCTACACCCCAGCGCGCGCCTCGTCGAAGTATCGGCGAGACCGCCTTGACGTCCTCTTCATCCTTATCGTCATCTTTCATCCCCGATCGTCTGTCAGAGGACGTCCTAACGTTCTCCGGCAATGGAGACGACTTGTTCATCGATCCCGGCGCCATCTTGTGTCGTCAGTTGAAGATCAGAGAACCAACGTTCTCAATCGCGCAGCTTGTGGTCCTCGTGCGGGTAGTTCATGACCACCACCGTGCGTATCGACTTCTCCAGTATCAATGTTACTGGTTTAGCCGAGTGATCTATGATGTCATCAAACTGTATTCGGAGACGGTGAATAATCGTGAGCGGCCGCCTGGTACGTTTGGTGGCATCCGCGTCAGAATGGGGAAGCAAAACACGCTCGATATTGTGTCGAAGAAGTATGATGCTGCCTGGGCTATCGTGAAGAACGAGATTCAGCAGAAACGGCGGCGGCAACAGGTACGCTTGTGTTCATGAATTCTGGTGCAACAAATTGATAGTATTATCTTACAGAAAGCTGTGGAGGATGCAGAGAAGGCAAAAAGAATTGATCAAGAAATTCTTGCACGACAACAGGCCGAAACACGAGCCGACATGGAGGCCCGCGCTCGACAGGAGGCTGAAGCAAGGGCGGAGGCAGCGGAAAGGGCAAGACAACGAGCTGAAGAACGATTAAGACAGTTCGTTTCCCAACAGAGCCATGGGCATCGCGCCTAAAGCTTGTAGTTGTAGTACAAGACAAATGGTCCTTCTGTGCTGATTTCCTCGCATCCTCCACCGGTTGACGTATCTACGCATATATACCCGACGGCTGCCTCATGTCGATGAATATCATTTGGACGGGCTTAGCTGAGCTTTCGGTGGCTATTTAGTATACGGACTGACGAAAATTTAACAGCCGTCAAAGGGTCGAGTGTATATTTTACCTAGCTTGAGCTGTTTCTGTCAACGTCTCAGTGTTTTCTGACGTCACCGTCACTGTGACACTCCGTTCTCAACCACCATCCCCCTCGTCTCACCCATGTGAAGATCGCGCCTGCTGGACTCCTATGGGTTATAAATCATTTCAGGTAAATAATCTCCTTCGTCCTAGCGTTTCAATGAACCACTTATAATGATCATTCACTCAGATCGCAACACGTTACCCAGCTCTCGCCCCACCCCAGCTCATCCTCCCCACTACTATCGTTGTCCTTACACGTGTGCACCTCCACACACACACAACTATCACATATGACCCTCACTTACGCGCCATGCGCGCCCTTCCCCGAGCTCTCAGCGTGCATCCTCATCGCCCTACCATCCGCGCACATTCGCGCGCGTACGACGTACATCCGCCGTGCTCGTGCTACTGTAGATTCCCTGATCTGTCGATTCCGTAGATTAAGAGGCGGATGATATGGCATAGCGGGGTTTGTGCGGGACGAAGGGCGTTGGGAAGTGGGAGGACGTATGGTCATTTTCGCACTCGTTCCAAGTGCGTTACTCTATTCTACTGCTCACGTTCTGTTCTCATTCTCTAGCTTTATTTTCTTCTAGCTTTCGATTTCCTTCGTTCTTCCCATTTGTTGCTACGCCAGCAGGATCGTTTCTCTAGTTAATCGCGTCTGTATATTACATGTAACCGTTCAACGAAAGCTTCGTCGCCCAAGTGTTAGCTCCTGGACCGCTTTGACATAACCGTGGCTTCTATGGACCTACCTTCAGTTCTGGACCACAATCACTTATAAGCTCGCAAAGGTACGTTTGCCGGTCTTTGTCTCTTTCCCTCTCCCTCCCATCTCCCCCCTCACTGTAGTAGTTAATTATTGTTGTCGTTGTCTGTGATGTCGTCAACGTACTGGTGGATATACTCTTTTGTGTCACTCTAATCACCCCGTCATCGTCTTTCTTCCTTCGTATTATGACCTTGTGTCTGTTCATCGTCTTATCTCTCAACAACTTGAACTTGCTTATGCTGTTAATTGATGCCGCCATTGCTCCTGCTTTTCTTCTTCACTTGCGGCTTCTTCATTGCTTGCACACTCGATTCATTGCTGCTAATGAGCTAAACACTTGTTTTCACTGGAGGCATACAACAATTTCTAACTCAGAAAATCCTTTGGAAAATTGTCAAAGTATGCCATGTTTCTTTAAGGATTTCCCAGAGTCAGAAAACCATCAAGAAACCGACAGTTTTCAATGGGTTTTCCATGTCTGGAAATACCTCATGAAATCCAAAAGATGTACCTCAGAAAACCATCGTAGAAACCCTGTCAAAATTTTTAAATTTCCTTTTGATTTTTTGGGTCCAAGAAATGGTGTGAATATTTTGTATTTCCACAGGTTTTTCTAGAGCAGGAAAGCTTGCTCAAATTCTCATAAAATCTTGCAGAAGTCCACAGTCATTTAAATATTGCCTGGTCAGAGAAATCTTGAAAATCAAAGGGTTTTTCTGAATGTTATGAACTAGATTTCTTCTTGTCAGAATTATTGGAATGTTGGAGTTCAGGATTCGGAATCGTGATCAGAACATACCAACGTTGGCTTCAACTTATAGGTTGCGCCCTCTTGGATCCTTCGTGTCCTGGTATTTCGGAAGGTCGGGATATCGGAGAAGTCGGAGAACAGAAGTCGGGTAAGACTTAGAGACAGAAGTGAGAAGATATTGAGTCAAGGTAGGTCAATATTCGAACTGAAGAACAAAGTACATGGAGGAGTCATATATAACAAATTGATACAGTCCAAATCAGAAAGATACAAAATGTGGAAATCTGAAACGGAGCGAATACAGGATCGGGGTAAAAGTAAATATGGACATAAGACCGAAGATGTAGATCTTGATAAGAATGACTAAATATAGATGGGACAGGGATAAGTAGAACAGGTGGAGTAAATCGGAAATATGGATTGGAATATATCAGAGAAAGCGGAAAAGCTGGGAATGAATCTGGGTTCTAACACTGAACCAGAAAGGTCATTGTTTATTTAAGATTTTCTGGCCTCAAGAAATGCTGAGAAACCTAGGAAAATTCTTCACAAAAATGTCCTGGATTTCTTAGGATTTCCCACATGTGATCCAGATAATCCTAAGGAAACTCAGAAGTTTTTGGGAATAATTTCCTGGGACCAAAAAACCTGGCAGAAATCAACTGTTATTTAGATGTTTCCTGGTTCAGAAAACTCTTTCATTGTCAAGATTTTTCTGACCAGGAAACATTTAAATAACTGCAAGATTTTCTGAGAATTTCTACAAGCTTTCCTGCTCTAGAAAAACCTGTGGAAATGCAAAATATTCTCACCATTTTTTGGACCCAGAAAATCATAAGGAAATTTAAAATTTTTGACAAGGTTTCTATGATGGTTTTCTGAGGCACATATTTTGGATTTCATGAGGTATTTCCAGACATGGAAAACCCACTGAAAACTGTAGGTTTCTTGATGGTTTTCTGACTCTAGGAAATCCTTAGGAAACATGGCATACTTTGACAATTTTCTGAAGCATTTTCTGAGTAAGAAAATTGTTGTATGCCTCCAGTGTTTTGTGGTTTATTTCTCAACTTTTCTATTTATTTTTCCATCATCCCCCATTGCAAATGTCTATTGCTGCTCACACATTCCACGGTTTGCTGACAGTGAATTCAGCATAAACACCAACATGGTTAAGTTCAAAGCTTCCAACAACCATACCCCTGTTTACCCAGATGATGATGACCATTGACCCTGCATTCTGCCATAGCTGCATCCACAAGCAGATAACCAATTGCCCATGAAGATTTGAACAACCTCAGTCCACTTGTCCTCTGTCAGCTCTGACCTAGCCTGCAAGGCCTCAATTACTTGCACACAACCTCTCTTTGATCCCTCATTAATATCAAAAACACCAAAGGGGTGTGTTTCAGTTTGTCTTTTTGGAATTGGGAAATCTTTGGGAGTCATGTCTGCCACTAATTGCCTGATTCTTGCATGATCTGGCCATCTCTTGCTATTAGGACAAAACACCACAAGGAGTTGTGCAACAATTGCAGCCATTGCTTGTTGTATATGCAGGGCCTCCCCCTCATCAATGAGTATATCATCAATTATGGCTTTGGAGTGCTGCCCCCTTAACTCTAGGAATGATTGCATGTTGAGAGCTTCACAAGGTACAGCAGGTAGTGCAATGATGGATGTATTTATCAATGAGAGCATAGCATTTTTATTGGTGAGTTGTTGTTCGAACCTCTGCAGATAGACATTGATGTTATCAAAGAATATGGGCCTTGCATCAGGTTCTGTGTGAGAATAGAGTCATCTGAGAGAGATTGTTTAAGGGTTTCAATGGACCAGTACGATACATGCAGGCCTATCTTGTTGAGAATGGAGATTAAATGTTAGATATGACTCCATGCATTTACCTCCATGTAGTATAGTTGCTTGGGTTTCCTGTGAGATCATCAAAGTTTCTTTTTGAAGAATCAAACCTGACCATTTTGGAATAATGTGCTCTTTGGGAGCTTGGTCTTGACTCGCAGATTGTATATAGAGATTTCTTGAGTGTTAGACCACAGGGCCCATAACCTGTTGGAGGAAGACACTTGAAAACAACTAATATTAAGTGCTCTAAAATCATGTGTACATTGTGTGGTGGTAAAATGACTACTTGTATCCCAATACCATCCCCATCCCTAGGCCCCGATGTTCTGTGAATGCACTGGAAAAGGCCATATTGTGAACACATTCTGTGATAAGATGGAATACATGCAATGAACATTTTAATTTTTCCATGTATTTCTGGCTTTGAAACATATCTGAGTCATATTAAATAAAACAAGCATGTTACAAGTCCATACACAATGTTAACATGATAGCTTTCCATAGGATGTCCCAAGCATTCCACAACTCAGGACACCTTGATTTGTTTCCAGTGAGTGCTTCTGATATTGTGGAGTAAGGTTTGTCCTTTCTTGTGTCACTGTTACAAAGCTCATTCCTGCCATGATATGCCTATCAATCAGGGAAATCCACACCATCACTTGTTTTTTCATTTGATGGTGACCTCATCTGGTGTTTGGTTCTGGTATAATCAGTCCTTGCCTATTGAATTTCAGTTCAAGACATGCTCACGGTGAACTCAAGAGTAGTTGCAATATTGGTGAAGAGATGGGTGAGGATGGCAGACTCGGTAGTGGTGTGAGGGGTGACTCAGGTGGAATTTCTGTGATGTATGATTCTTGTAGAGGTGGTACTACATCAGTTTCAGTTGCTGTAGAGTTGCAGTTAGAGATCCCTACCCCCCCATGACAAGGCAGTTCTGACTCAGGTTGATTTGGGTAAGTACTATCCTCACTCAGGGTTGGAGCTTTTTAGGGCTGTCCATGAGTCTACCCACGGATCACCTGGACTTGTATCCATGGGTATTTTCATTTTTCAAACCCTATACTTGGATCTGCATGGGTATTGCATCTGGGTGATCTGAACCCACGAGTTTCAGACTACTCGTGGGTTGATCCGTGGGTATATATTATTCATTTTCAGCAGACGTAGCTAGCTATGTATTAAACCTAATTTTTACAATTTATTTTGTGTTTTTATCTAATTTATTGGGGCCTCTACAGGCCCCGATAAATTAGATAAAAATATAAAATAAATTTTAGAAATTAAGGTCAATATGTAGCTACCTACGCCCACTGAAATTGTAAGCCATGGATCCCAAATACCTGTGGGTTGGAGGCAGAATCCCATAATCCATACCCAGATCCATGTGGGTATTGCCCATTGGGTACCCAATACCCATGGGATCCTTACCCACGAGTTTTCCTACAGATCAACCCACGGGTACCCATGGGTTGATTTGGACTTGTGGACAGCCTTAGAGCTTTTGCACTTGGCCAATGTATGAGGTCACTGAAGGGGCTCACAAGGTTCTTTGTGTTTCCAGGAAACATGCATTCATCTAACTCTGTGTGGCTAGATTCAATGAAGTGTTGGGTCTGAGGATTGTAGAGGATCCATGCTTTATTTCCAGAAGCATAGCCCACAAACATGCATTTGGCAGCATGTGATTGGAAAGCTTTCCTCTTTGATTTTCTCACAAGAACATAAGCCAGACATCCAAATACATGTAAGTGGGATAGATTTGGTTTCTAACCAGTCTATTTTTTGAACAGTGTTGTGTAAAACATGGGTGGGGCAATGTTCTGGATGTGTACAAATGTAGCTACAGCTCTCCACCAGAAAGAGCCTGGGAGTCTGGATTTGGCAAGGAGAGTTTTGAAACCCTTGATAATCATTTGGTTTACCCACTCAGCAGCACCATTTTGATACAGTTCATCCATTTCAGTATGTTGGTGCTGGATTCCATGGGTGAGACAGAAATGTTCGATTTCTGCACCAATGTATTCTCCTCCTTGGTCATCTTGAAACTCAATGATGTGGGGTCCAGGGTTTGCATTTTTAGCATAAGCTTTGTAAGCTTTGAAATTTGAATGCATCACTCTTTTGCCATAGGGGTAGACACATGAAGAATCACATACAGTGGTAATCCAATACCTATATCCTTCAGATGTATTGACCAGTAGAGGACCTTTCAGGTCAGAATAGACATGGGCTAGTTTTATGGAATGAGGAACATGGGGGGACTTTGGAACGTTGTGGTGGTGGAGCTTGCCCATGATGCAGGGTTTGCATATTGGGTCAGGGCTGGACAGTGATGTGCACTGAATGCCATCTGCTAACTTTTGTTCAATTAGTTGGTGAATTTTATTGGAAGCAATGTGTCTGTCTGCATTGTCTGTGCCATAGGGTGAGATTCATGTCACAAGTGCTGGTTGTGCTGGAATTCACAAGAACCATTGTTGAACTTGAGTCAAAGGATTCAGTTTTTCCACATAAGTATCCAATGTTTTCTGGTGTGATATGTGCCAAAAAACATATCCTCCCACTGTGTAAGAAGTCAACAACAGAGCTCTTAATGTTCACATCATAGCCCTTTTTGCAAGTGAGGTGAAAGGGTGATAGTAGATTATTCAGAAGCACTGGGACATGAAGAACCTTGTGAAATTCAACTGGATCCATCTTTTCTCCATCCTTCCCAACCAGCCAGAACACTTTGAGGCCAATGCCCACTGAGAATATGACTGAATCATCAGTGAGACTTACAGGAACAATGTGTGGTGTATACATTTTAAACCATGAGTGGTGCAGTGTTATGTTATGAGATGCACCTGTATCTGTATTCCAGTCAGAAGACACTGGGGAATTTGGATTTATACTCACAGTACTGGCAGTTTCCTCAACTGCTTCTGATGATGCTCCTTTCTCAGCCTTTTGTTCAATCTTCACCTTCCATTTCATCTTAGACATTGCCTTGTTCTGGTCACACTGTTGTGGAAGCTTTTTTGAGTAGCAATTACCTTTGACATGGCCTGTGTGCAGGCACCAGTTGCATGTGCTGGTCAATGTCATAGGAGTGATGAACACTTTGAGGGCGACTGTGGTAAAGGATGTAGTAGTATCACAAAGTGCTGCCTAGTTCTCGTGGTTGTGGAGGGTGGCATGAAGGCTGGCAAGGGTGAGCTTGTCTAGGAGGAATAGGGAGTCAACAAAACTGCTGCAGTCTGGTGGCAGCCCATGGATGAGTGCCATAGACTGGAGTTCTTCGTCTAGTTGTTGTAGTCCAAAGTGCAATGGGCATAAGGATTGATGTGTGCCATTGCACAAGATAAACAACCAGTGTATTCTATGAGACTCTCATTTTCTTCTTTTCGAATGTTGTGTCATCATAGGCACTGAATCTAGGGCTGGCCTTCTGCTGTAGGTGCAGTTCTTTCAGCCTGTCCCACATCACTTCTGGCTCATTTTTACAGTTGCATACATGATCCTTCTGGGAATCATCAATGCAGAGGAAAATTATGGTTGCAGCTGAGTCTTTAGTTTCCTGCCACTCAATGTGATCCAGGTGTTCTTGTTGTGTGGGATGGTCAATGTCCAGAAACTTGGGCTCAGGAAACTTGCCAATGACTGGTAGCCATTCTCATCATGTCTTTAGATATGACTCCATGCATTTCCCTCTATGTAGTATAGTTGCTTGGGTTTCCTGTGAGATCATCAAAGTTTCTTTTTGAAGAATCAAACCTGACAATTTTGGAATAATGTGCTCTTTGGGAGCTTGGTCTTGACTCACAAATTGTATATATAGAGATTTCTTGAGTGTTAGACCACAGGGCCCATAACCTGTTGGAGGAAGACACTTGAAAACAACTAATATTAAGTGCTCTAAAATTATGTGTACATTGTGTGGTGGTAAAATGACTACTTGTATCTCAATACCATCCCCATCCCTAGGCCCCACCACCATCCATCCACACAGCCCACCCCATGCCCATCCACACTGACCCCACCATGACTGACCGCTATCCTGCCACCATACTCTGGCCCTACCATGCCACCACTGCCCTTCCACCACACCAGCACACTGCCACCACCATTCACAGTTATGTGCCCACCCCTATGGCCCCACCATTGCCATACATGGCCAGGTGGCCACTCATAATACATGTATATTACATTGATTAGAATGATCTAGTTTATATTTTACTGTAAGGGGAACCCCATTTCATGTGGTTCTACACTTCTCTATTATCTCTTCTTCCTAGCTATTCTTCCCCACTTCTCCCTTCCCCCCATTATCTCCCTTGCCCCTATCTTTTTGTTCAAGTTCGCTTACTTAAGCGCCCAGTTACGTAATGGGATTGGATTCCAATCCCATTACGTAACTTGGCATCCATTCTCACTCACATAAGTGCTTGTGTTATGTAATGGGATTGGATTCCAACCCTGTTATGTAAACACAGTGCATTTGTTCTTCATTTTCCTTCGCATGAGTGCCTGGTTACATAATGGGATTGGATTCCAACCCCGTTACGTAATCACAGTACGTCCCAGTGCTTGTTTGCATACTCCTTTAGGTAGTTATCTTGGCAGTGGGAACCTTAGGCTTTTCTCTTTGGATTCCCATCTGCCAGGTGTGTATCCTTGTATGTAGTCTTCTGTGAGCTTATATATCTTCGGATTCCCATCTGCCAGGTGTGTATCCTTGTATGTAGTCTTCTGTGAGCTGATATATCTTCGGATTCCCATCTGCCAGGTGTGTATCCTTGTATGTAGTCTTCTGTGAGCTTATATATCTTCGGATTCCCATCTGCCAGTGTTCAGTGTGGTATTCCACTTCCCCTGGAGGTTGCCCTTATAGTAGAAAAGCCTGACAACTTACTGGACCGGCTGCTGTTGCTATTGTCTCTGAATCGACTTCTTCAGGTGCATAGCAGTTCAGAACCCCTCTGGTACACTCTCTACACAGCACCCTATATTCCATCTATCTCCACTATGTCTACACCCATCTCTGAAGACCCTATTTCCTGTGATTTCCAAGTGGCTTACAATAAGCTTCACCAATGTGTTGCTGTCCTAGAGACTGCCCTACGTGTTGAAAGAGAGGAGAAGGAATTGTTATCACAACAACTCCGGCAAACAGATGTCCAAGTACAAACCTTGAACCATTATGTTGCCAACCTCATGACCACATCACTCTCCCCTCCCACCACTCACAAACATGCAACACCTGCCACTCCAGCTGACTTCAGTGGTGACAGAGAGAAAGGACAAGCCTTCCTAAACTCGTGCAAGCTCTACCTTGCCCTATGCCCGACCCAATTTGCCAATGATCATGCCAAGGTCCTCTGGGCCCTGTCATTCATGAAATCTGGATGTGCCTCTTCATTTGCCACACACATCTTTGAGATGGAAACCAAAACTGGCAGGCCTACTCATCCTTTTTGGGCTTCTTTTGAAAAAGCATTCAAATCAACATTATTCCTTCCTCATGAAGAGACTACTGCCAGGACCAAGCTTGAGTCTTGTCAATATTATCAAAATTGTCGCACAGTTGATGATTACATTGACGAATTTGAGGAACTGGTCGAGAAGTCTGGGTATATGGAACAAGCCTCCCTGGTCATGAAATTTTGTCATGGTCTAGATCCCTCTGTCCAGAGTCGGATTGCAAATATGGTTGAAGGACACCCCTCAGACGCTGACTTTTCTGAATGGTTTTAAGTGGCTAGGACAATTTCACAGGCATGTGCTGCCAATGAAGTGTTTCAAAGTGCTTCCCGTGGTACACCAAATACTTCAGCCTGCCCCACCATCATCTCTACTGGTCTTAACCACAGAAACCCACCCCCACCTGCTGTCACCACAGCTGTTCAGCCAGTAGCAATGGGGGTAGATGCCACTCATCATCGTCAATCTAGTTCTCTTGTCTGCCATAGGTGTGGAAAACTAGGCCACTTCTCTAGAGAATGTCCTCAAGCCTTTGATGTTTGTACCATGACTGCAGAAGAGAAAGAGGAATGGATCACCCACTTGGTGTCATCTGCTGATCATAAAGCTGCAAGCCCTATCAAGAAGGATCGTCCAGAGCCTCAGGAAGAAGAAGAGGATTTTGTGTCACGCAGCAGGTGAATAGTGTGCCCCTGCTGCCAATTTCCAATCATTTTGCTCCACTGCTGTATAATCAGGTAAATGATGAATATACAGATTCAGAACCTGATTCCTCAGCTACAGAGACCAAAATGCTAGACACACAACCCTTAACTCCTTTCTGACCTCTTACTCGCTTCCGTTGTAAAAAATGGGAATGAAACCTTCCTGCACAGTATGTTGTTGCTTCCACCCCAGGCCCAAACACCCTCTCTCTCCCAGTTGAGGTTCAAACCACAGACACAGCAGAGATCAAGTCAGTTCGTGCTCTACTTGACTCTGGTGGTGCCACTGGCTTGTTTATCAACTTGGTATTTGTTAAGGAAAACCACCTCAATGCACAACACTCTCTCATCCTATTCCTGTGTACAATGTTGATGGCTCACACAATGAATCTGGATCTATCACTGAAGTCATTGATCTAATTCTGCAGTACAAAGACCATTCTGAGAGAGCTGTGTTCGCTGTTATGCACCTAGGGCGTCAATGTATGATCCTTGGCTACACCTGGCTTCAGGACCACAACCCAGAGGTTGACTGGAAGTCTCAAGAAGTACGGATGACTCAGTGTCCTCCCCAGTGCCATACATGTCGCAACATCATCAAGGAAGAACATCAGAAGGCCCTACGACTGCGCACCTGCCGTATTGGTCCTTGCCCTATTCTCATGCATGATTCAGATGGATCAACAGCTGAAGAAGAACTCCTCCTGAGTCAACAGTATGGGGGTGATTCTGAAATGGCTGAAGGC
>MU134411.1:2413-25094 GCA_015039355.1 Ramaria rubella | reverse complement strand
CATACTCGTTACGATACGCGTCATAGTGACCACCATTGTCTAGGACTTACTTTTAAAGTCCTACATCAACCTCAAGGTCGATGTATACATCTACCTCAGTACTCCTACCACGTTCGACGGGAACTGTTTATGTTTCTGACACTCGGACTGTTTAGACACGAACTTTTTCGGTCTCATTTTGATGGAGTGGGACGTCTTATACGACCCTTCATCTAGAGTTTCTTAACTCATGAAACAGAGTCCTTAGTACTCGACCGATCCGTACTTATCGGACGACCACATTCCCGTTGGAGACTCCACTCACCTTATAGTGTGAGTTCGGATCGTCTACCCTTACGTTTCTATATACTCATCACTACCTGTGTCAAGTAAAGTGAAGTCAAGTCAAGTACTTGGTCAAGTTACAAAATCGTCAATGGTCAGGTGTCAACTCAAGTGGTCGTCAAGTCAAGTGTTCGACCAAGTTTTGGTCGAGTACTTGACCAAGTACCCGTCAAACTCAATATTTACATTTATATTCCCGTTGGAGGTCCCCTTCACCTTATGGTGTGACTTGTGACCGTCTACCCTTAGACTTCTATATATTCGAGTGTCTTCTGATGTATGTTCCTATGTGTGGACCGTCTACCCTTAGGTTTCTCTTTTCGGATTCCAAGGGTGACGGTTCTATTGATGGATCTCCTCATACGTTTATTCGCGGTCCTGTATGACACTAATGTATTACCTCAACCTTAGGTTAGGGTAATGTATTGTGTTCGCGAATACACTCACTCTTACCTACGGTTCAATACATTACCCTAACCTTAGGTTAGTGCAATACATTGACCCGTGAATTCATTCGCTTGAACTTGCTTTTCTATCCCCGTTCCCTCTATTATCCCCCTTTCCTCTTCACCCCTTCTTATCCATCCTTCTTCTCTATTATCTCTTCACATCTTGGTGTACTTTACCCCAAGGGGAATGTAGTGGGGGAAGATCTCACACTGCAGGACTGTGTGACTCTGGATGGCCTCCCTGTCCACAAAAAACTACCTTCCACAGCTTTAGTGGTCGTGCTTACACTACTCCCCGTGGTCCTACCTCCTCCACCTTCAGCCGTTACTCCAGACCCCGACGATTTAGACAGAGTCCTTAGGTGAGTAGTACGAGTATGGGTATTGGGAAGGTGGACTGGAACATAACCTCAAAGGGTACCGCCTTAGCTGACAGGTTTTGGACAAGTTGGAGTATTACGAGTAGAAGGAGATGTTCCTGACCCCCTCCACCCCCAACTCGAAAGGCTGGTCCTTACCCCAGACCTCCCCGACCCTCCTCGAAGTGGTGTCCCTTCTGTCCCACCTCCGCTGAGTATCTGAACCCCTCAGTTTCTGCCATTCGTAACCTCGGCTGGAACACAAGGTGATCCTTACCCGGATCCAAGGTTACACTGTTAAAGAATCTCCCGTTCACCACGATTACAGCGAACGTAGATCCTTCTGAAACAGTGGTCCTTGTTTCCATCCCCAACCGAGTGCTACTACTAATATCATAGCTCGGTAGAGGAGAAAACGGAAATGTTCCCGTCGAACCCGAAGTCTGTTCCTCAGTCGGTGAGTAACAAACTGAGTAAGTGTCGAAGAGAAGATCTACCGAGGACCACTCCAAGTTTCGGGTACGCACCCACTACTGGTCTCAGTTCGTACTTCCCTCAGAGAAAACACCTACTCACCTGTACCAACAACATGACCTCCCCATCCTCCAGTAGGGTCAGCAGGACAGCGAACAAGTGTTATCCGTCTCCATAACGAGGTCGAGAACCAACTGTACAAGACAGACAGGTAGCCAGACACCCACCATACGTCACCTCCGTCGGTGGAGCTATGGGTCTTCAGACATATCGAGTGCTCACTTGAGTGACTGTTTGACACATGGAGCCAGACTTTGGTCCCCATCCGGTACCACAGAGGTTTGTACTAGGGATTTCTCTGTTCTCCGAGGGTTACGACATTAACACCAGTTCCACCCCTACTTCACTCTTGCAAAACCTATTCCTTAGGTGTTGTTGGTAGTGTCGTAACATGGGTACGTTGAGTCCCTCAAATTGTTACTTCAACTGTGACTGATAGAGGGTTACGACGAGTCCTTGGAGGTCTCCCACATCAAGAGGTTGTCCGTTAGTTGCGGCTCGGAACCACACGTCTGTATCCAGTGTGTGGAAACACATCGATGGTTACATCGCTCTGTACACCCCGGTGGTTATCAAGACTCTCTGTTCAAGGTTCCAGAAGGTTACATGTCGTACCGGTCGTTATGTTCACAGTACTACAACCTTCTGTTAAAGCTGTAGCATTCAGTACGACTAGTCCCTGTATATAGAAAGGTGTCTTGTCTTCACATGGTAGGGAGAGTGAGGTGAGACTACTGAAGTGTCTGAAGGGTCATCAGAACACTTCAAGGAATCGTCGTACACGTTGGTTGAGGAGATCAAGAGGGCGGAACCACGGAATACTTACAGGGAGTCCTACAGTGCAAGAAGTGGACATTTGAGGTCAGGAAGGTCACGTGCCCTACTGTTTCTCAAGACCAACCTCTTCGTGGTTTAATAGTAACAGTAAACTCGGTCACGGTACTAGTCCAGTCATACTCTCACGTAGACTTAAGGGGTAACAGAACGGTCCTACTACCATGTCCAACTTCAAGTTGGCTCTGTCTCTTTCTCTGGTCGCCCGAACCACTGTCAACTCGAAAAATCGGTACGCCTTTATAAGTTCTAAAAACACCAGACAAGTCTAGAACTGTACTACAGAGTGGGGGAGTTCCTTCACAACGGTAAGAAGTTCCCGTGCGTACTACCACTCGTAAAGGAACAGTACCTAGAGTATCAACACGAGTTGACCTGACTCTGAGAATCTCTTCTTCCGATACCCCACGGTAAACAATAACTGGAACCTGACAACCCTTTCTTGTCGTGGCCAACGTTTTAGTCTCGACAGACGAAGCTGTGCTATACCCTCCAGTAGTAGACCCTTACGTTCCTACCCACGTCTACAATGGTTAGAGAAATACCACAGCTTCCGTCGGACGACACTCCCAGGGGTACAGGTTCCTCTCAGAAACGTTTCGTCCAGTTTGTAACCTGCACGTACCTGCCTGTGGGGATGGGGTAGTGCATGATTGCCTATGTCTGTCTGCACCAGCAAATTGACGATGCCCTCGTTGACCTGGTACAATGGTCAATGTTTGTTGGCTGTTAGATAGGCATCCCTCAGCCTATGGCTGTCAGGGGACCTCAGGGGATCACCATACACAGCCAGAACTGCAGATACCAAGTGACCTTGGTATCTTGGCCTTTCAGTGGAACGGTCAGTGACATATTCTGGGTGTCCCCTTACAATGGCTGCTGCTGAGGACTTATTGAGCTACTCAGGGCCTCAGGCTGCTTCAATCAACTTGTCAAAGGTATCACCCTCAACTCCAGCAGCATATGCTTCCTCTACCAGAGTATCCATGTGTTTTGCATGGATCTCCAGTGCATGATGCTTCCATCATGCTGCTTTGTGCTTGACCTTCTCCCAATAGTCAGCTTCATCCTCCAGACTAGCATGTGTGCTAGTCATAATCCTGACACTATCAGCATCAGACTTCAGCATTTCTCACAGTGACTATTGAGTCACTGCTTTGAGCACTTCCTGCTCATTGTAAGTTCTCTTTGATCTGTGAATTCCTTTGCAGATATTTTCTCTATCATGAGCATCCAGCTCATGATCAGTCACTTCTTCAGTACACTGATGCATACTGATGCTATCCTTTTCAAGGGCAGCACTTAAGTCACAAGTAATATTTCTATTACTCAGACCAGATGAAGGAGGCATCCTCTGTCTATCCTATTTCTTATGGGGTCTTTTGGCCTCCCAGGCAACTTCATGATCCTTATTGGAATTGTTTCCTCATTCAGGGGCCTTTCCTCTTAGAGGCCCTTGGCACTTGCACTTCCTCTTTGAGGGACTGTATCAACAGGTCCATACCATCTCCTAGCCCTAGGAGATGGTCTGCTGCTTCATCAGCTGCACAAGCTGCTCTGCAGCTTGTTTCCCCACTTGACACATAGGATCTACATGTCTACAGCTCTAGAGCTGTTATCATCTGAGTTATATGCTTAGTTGTTCACTCATACCACTGGTGTTCCTCCTCTTAGCATACCATACTACATCCTGTCATCCCAAACAGGGACAACAAACTTCATTGTTCACAATGTTCATCCAGATGTGGTAGCTGGGACACTCGCAGTCCAGGCAAGCAGTCACTGTCGTTAGTCAGCAGCTCTCTTAGTTGCTTGAGGGGCAATCACAACTTTGATGTAGTTGAAGTTGTTTTAGGTTTTTTAATGAACAACACATCATCCATTCCCAAATCTTCTTGTGCTGATCTCCTGAGGTCAGCTGATACCTGAAGATCTTAACAGATCTTTTGTTTATCACAATACTACCAATATTATTGGCAGTCAAAAAAGTGTAAAGAGTTCACTCTACTGTGTTCACACTAGCAGACCAAGCCAATATGTATATTGGTATCTGCATGTATGTGGTTACAGGTAAAGGTATCTACTTGTGGACAACTGTATAGTTGTCCACAGTATCTACAAGCACCTCTAGTGGGCAGCTCCAGTATAATAGCCCACAAGCCACCATTGTGGCTGTACATCCAACAAGTAGCATATATGCTACTTGAAGGATGTATATTCTTACACTAAGACTCAGGCTCCCCATCTCACCAGGCTCACCTCTTTTCCCAATATCAACATGTAAATATTATACAACCAAATTTTATAAATGTCTGGCACACAAGAGACTTTTTGACATTTATGGCATTAGAGTCACTGAAATACATTGAGACACTATTGTTTGTTAGATCCCAGATCCAATTTCCATTGTTCCAATGTTTTCCGCATTCTGATAAGCCCCTTTTTCCACTTGTTCTGAGATACCTCCATTTTATCATCCTTAGTCATGATCCATCTTGATCTTATCCCCATATGTTCTATCTCAATTTCCATATTCGCTCCAATTCCATAACTCTGTATCATGCACCCATATCTCTTCCATTCCAAATTCCGGAATTCTCCATATTCCTTTAAATACACTTTTTTTTACTCAAGCTTTCCCTTAGCTTGTATATCAACAAAACATACTGATTCCTATCTGTATTAAAGTCTATATATTAGTGCCTGCTCTATTTCTTACTTCGTATATTGTTCAAATGTATATGTCCTTATACAATTGATCATTATATCAATATCCCAAAGATTCCAATTCCCAACATCTTTCCGATTCTCTGAATTATCCACTCTTTGATTATACTCGCTTTTCCATAAAGCCAAACCTCACTCAATATTCATTTATCGTTACTCCTCATCCTTTTCCACATTGACTTTTCTGAACTCTGAAATATCTGAATCTTCCACTCACCCGACAAGTCGACTCTCCATTTGTTACTGATCTTCTTCTATACAGACCTGACCATCAGTATCCGAATAATTCCATCTGGTCAAAAATCCGAAATACCAGGGCACTAGAAATCCAAGAGGGTGCAACCCATAAGTTGAAGCCAATGCCTGTGTTGATCAGCTTCAGATCTCCAATTCCAAGTCTTCCAATATTCCACGCATTTCCGACCTCGGTCAGGAGAGTTCCAATCAAATCCAATTTATGCTCAATCCGGTCTGTAACATTGTTCTTATTTGTTTTAGTGTATAAGAAAGATATCCATCACATCTCCATAATGCCTCTCCCCAGCATGACTCTTCTTTATCACACACCCAATCACAAACTCTCCAGTTGAAAGCTCACAGAAGACATCCATTTCTCCATTGCATCATCCATCCCAAAACATGGAGCAGACCAGCCTTGGTTTTATCCCCTTCACAATAATTCTCCTTCCCTGCAAGGTTCTAGCTCATACACATATACAGGTATATTGAACACTGGTATCCCTTACATTGTGCCTGTCGTATTTTCACTGCAGGCCATCCTTTGCCCACGCTTTGCTTCGTGAAAATCCACGGAGCAATTGTGCTTATGATAGCAGAATGCTTCCCTAGTCGCCATAACCCCACCATACTCTTTGTGTAGATGGATTAATTGTTGTCTTTCTTCCTCTGGCAGCTCCACATGTCGCCACTGCTCAATCAAAACTTCTTGCAACCCTGCGGAGTGGGTGTCTGTCCTAATCAAATCTGGTAGAGCATGTGACCGTACGAACTGAGCTAAAATGGAGGTGAATAGTGAGTCTGGGGCTGTTGTGTAAAATTGGATTCTGGATGGATGATGGAAAGAATATGGGACCAATGGTGCATCTATGTAAGCAAAATGTGGTGAGGGAAGGAAAGCGGTTGAAACTACCAAATTCATAGCCCTCCGTGCAGCGAACACCATGGATGGATAATCTGCATAATTGTGACACTTCCATACCCGACAAAAACTGCAAGGGGGATGGTGTGCTAATGCCTACAATGGAGGCACCACTGGCCCAAAGAGTGAAAGATTTCAGTGTGGGTGCACAAAGACGATGAAGATTTCCACGCGGTAGTAGAGACTGCGATATTGTGATTTCGAGCACTTCTAAGAAGGGTAAATGTATTTTTTCTGTTCCAAGATTGTCATGTATCATTGAGGGAGGCTGGTGTGATTCCCGGCAATCCCACCAATCCAAAAACCGAAGATTTGGGCAATGTTTGAGAATCTTGAAATCAAAGACAGGCAAGCTGGAAGCGTATACCTCCATGGAGCAAACTAGGAAACGCAATGTGGAAAATGAGCTTTTGAAAGAATTGAGGTCATTGCGACAGGTACGCAGAGCAGAAAGGTTAGGTGTGTGCATTATTTGAGTTAGCAGCAGGGGCTCAGTGCATGAATGAGTGGAAAAATGTTGCAGATTGGGTAGTTCGACAGTGGCGTGATCCCGGAACAGATGTCCGTACATGGGAGACTCAACACACAGTGATCTTAAGCATGCAGCATGATGTTCGACAATGTATCTGATCAGTTGTAAATTGTCCTCAATCATTGCCCCGAGGTAAACATCAAGGAGGCAAGATTTAGACCGGTGGAATAGGTTTTCAATTTGAGCAATGTTGAATGAATGGTTACGGATTATAATCATGGACCACATTCTTGGTGTTTCGGCCAAGACATAAGACCAGTGTCGACAAACGGACCATATTATATCATGCATCCTGTAAGGGTCCATTTTATCATGGAAAAACCAATGGCTTTCGTCTCCCACTTCTTGCCAGGAGATTGATGGAAGTAACATAATAAGTATATCCCCAAGAATTTGCATATTGGAGCCATCAAACCAGCTGATGAAGTACAAGAGCGCCACAGTTTGATTCTGTAAGCATGCAGATGGCTCAGTCGGTTTTCTAAAGTCACAATTTCTTCATCGAGTGAAGCAAGTTCGTGACGTTGTTCCTCAGCACCCTCTCGGATATTGTTATATTGGAATGCAGTTGGGACGTAGCCTGTCACCACAAGCTCACTGTAGTCGACAATCATTTTGCTAAGTTCCCTGCCATCCAAACAAGTGAACATCATTTCTTGGAAATGGTTATAAATTGCCTACCAGTGAAAAATTGAGCAAGGATAGATGAAACGGAAACAAATTGCTCAACTATGATGAGCATCATCATCGCAAACTCTCACAAAACAACAGAACACAGAGAAGACCGCCAATGGAACAGCTTTTCACCTTAGCGCCCATGGGACTCCCATGATGAGCCTACGTCCCGTCCATAACGCCATTATGTCTCCCCCAAGGTGATGAGTCCACCTCGCCCATGTAGTCATCATACCCACCTCCACCCCTCCCGAGGCAGCCATCACCCTTGGGCCCCCATGGGGCTGTGTGTCCTCCTGTGGTCCCTGCCCATAGTGGCCTGTGTCCCATCACGGTGCCCCCTTACCATGCCTACAACCTCCCATGCCCTTACACCACCCTACATATACAACCAGGGAATGCAGTCTATAGCACAATAGACTGTAATAGACTATTGCGCTACCCTGCCTGCCGTAAGCACGTCCCAATTATGCCCTAGCCTAGCACAGTCCCAGCTCCACGCGGACCAACACCCCGGATGCTCCCAGCCCTGCAGATCCCCTTCATCCCCCCACCATTATTATTTAACAGAACATCTCCCCATACATGCTCACACCAGCTCCCATGGCCCCCCCCCCCCCCACACACCTCTCCCATTACCCGAGTCCACCCTCCACATATGCTCCCACTCTCCCCCCTGCATGCACATTCGCCTCCCATGTCTCCCGTCTACCATCTCCTCAGCCGCCTCATTAATAGCCGCAACAACCAACCCACCCCCTCCACCTCTTCATTTCAACCAATCCCAACCCCACTTCCCAACTACCTCCATCCCCCAGTACCGACAACCCAAACGCCGCAGTGCCACCTGCGGCACAGCATCAGCGGCATCCTCCTGCGCCGCCACCGGACGTCCCCCTTTATCTCGTTCAACCTTGCGTCCCACCTCAGGTCATCCGCTCACCCCCAACGCCAACCATGCTTCTGGATTGCACAATCTCCTCCTCCCCAACCTCCCTCGCACGACAATCTCTTTCATGCTCTACCTCTACCCCCCCCTGCCCGACCACCCTTATTGTAAGAAAACCGTCAAACCGATGCTTTACCTGCAGCGAGCTGCAACGTTCCATGCCCAGATGGAGGCTTACAGCCTCACAGCCGAATTCCACGACGTGAAACTCAGTACCCCCCTGAGCGTACTCACCTGGGATTTCATAATACGGTTTCAATCTGGCGCCGCTCATGCATGCTCCCCCCCGGTCCCCAGTGCACCTCCCAGTTCATTGGACAGCTGCCCCCTTGTATTCCTGACTGGCCCCGTCCGGCCAAGGCACACCAGGGTGCCGCTTAGCCCCATCCTCCGCAACAATACCCTCCATACACTTGCCGACCTCATCAGTCTCCCTGGTGTTTCATGTGACATCCACCTGGAGGGCCATGGGATCTCTATCCTGCGCATTCGTAAGTCTTATCTTACCTGCACCACCACCACCATTTTTTTCGAATTCTAACCCTGGCATCAGAGGGCAAAATCCCTGGCTTTGCTGTCCAACTTGAACCTGCAGGCATAATCATCTGCCACACCTGCATTAACATGCGCGTATATCACCACCTCCTGACGGATGACCCAGCGGAAGAACCAGAGTGGCCTCACCCTGCAGACAAATCCTCCAACCCGGACGACCCATGCTGTGATGAACTCCTTCCTGACGACAGCGACCTCGACACTTCCGTTGCCCCCACATTGTCCACCAAACGTGCGAAATTGCCTTCCTTGTCCAGGGGGCCACGCCCTGCCCCCCACCCCCCATCGTGCCCTCCACTCCCTGCAGCACCACCCTCCCTGGTGATCTCTTACCCCAAAGAACAGACCTCTCCTGACCTCGGCAACGTCTCTTTGGCGTGGGCACCCGACACTGCCCAACCTGACCCCTTTCGTGAGGAAGGTTCCTCACAAACCCCCATCCTTTTGGACGACCCAGCCTCTGGCCCCTGGCTCCCAGAAGTCGCCTTACGCTGGTCCACCCTGCGTCAGTGGCACACCACCCTCACCATGCTCATGCACACATCGTCAGACGCCCTCGCCACGCAGCCCGCGAGGTTCGTAGGCACCCACATTCACGCCCTGCCTCCCTTGCTTGACCAGTGGATCCTCGGCCTCATCCGTAACCGCTCCCTGCACATGCTCGCCTTCGGTTCCCTTGAGCGCACGTTCAGCGTGTAAGTCCTTCATATTTAAACCCTCACCGACCCCTTACCCCCCTCCCAGGCAATCCTCACAACCACAGCATCGCCCAGGCACAGTCAGGAGAGGCCTCGAACGCGCCACTCTCACAGGACTGCTCGATCTTTATGCCGCCAACTCCAGCCTATTCATCGAGCGTCATGGCTATCTAACTCCAAACATCTCAGGAGGGCCTGACATCTCTGGTGATCAATGGGAACACCTGGTTACGGCAGGCACCCTCATTGCCACATCGTTCCTTTGGTTGGGTGCCCCCCCCACGTGGTTCTCACCCTTTGCCTGTGTGGTTTTCCTTGAGGGTTCTCTAGATTCTTTGCATGAGGCATCCTTCCTGCCTGTATTTTAACCATTGTCTGGCCACCCCAGTGAGATCCACGCCTGTCTCAGGGCCCTCAGGGCGGCAGCCCCCCATGATGACTTAACCGGGGTGCCCCACCTCCTAGGACTCGCCTCCGATGTCCTCGACTGCTCTGTAAGTCTGTTCCTTATTTTTTTGTCCTAAATACCATGATGTCATCCTATTTTGGCCTTTGATCAGCTCCCCGTGTATTGCGTGCGCGACCAGGGCATCCATGATAACCTTCGGCGAAGGCTCACTGAGGCCATTTACCTGGGCCGGGGAGCCACCTCAAGCCCTGAATGGACTGCATTCTCCTACGAGTTCAATATCCCCCTACGCCCCGGGTCATCTGATCACACACTATTCAATGTGAGTCGGTCGCATTCACTGTTGCACAGTACTTCACTGACTCTACACCAACCCTCAGCACATCCGCCAATTTGAGGGTGGTGCCCCGGTGTTCATGCGCCAGGCCTGGGACACACATATCACTGCTGGCCACCAGGTTAGTGCCCTACTCCGCCATCACGTCAACCCTCTCGCCACAGCCACGTTCGAGCTGTTCCCCGGCCTCAACAGCTGGGCCTTCGATCCCTGTGCCTCTTTTTCCTCATTCCTTGACAACCTGCCATGCATCACCCCCTTCATCCAGAAAAACTTGATGCGGAGTCTTGTCTCCTCCGCCGCACTAGACAATCCTCACCTGGAAGACCCTGGTGGGGTTGCCTGCCTATTTCACGCTGTTGCCACAGGCTCTGCTACCTTGCTCCCATGGGTCAGCGCCCTCCAGGTATGTCTGTCTGCACAACTCTCCGCACCCCTCAACACCTCTCACAGATCTACTGGTTCCTTCCCACTCAAAAATCCCGTGGAAAGCTCATCCCACATGATGGCCCAGCCATCCGCTGGGATGAGCTTGCCCAATCGTATGGCGGCGCATATATCTCATGGTCCATGTGCACCGCCACCGTTTACATCAATGTAAACCCTCTCCTCAAAGCCCTCAATCACACGGGGGCAACCTCGGA
This sequence comes from Ramaria rubella, assembly GCA_015039355.1. Classification (NCBI taxonomy): domain Eukaryota; kingdom Fungi; phylum Basidiomycota; class Agaricomycetes; order Gomphales; family Gomphaceae; genus Ramaria; species Ramaria rubella. The sequence continues at coordinate 13,909 of MU134411.1, read as the reverse complement.
AGGCACATATGAGCCTGAGTGCCTCCGGATTTACTTCCTCTACTTGATACTCCAAGACGCAGGGGAGTATACTATGGTTTGAGGGACTTTCAGGCTTCGCAGCCATGGGAGCGCAAGCCCGGATCATGTTCCTGAATGTAATTGTTGCTATCACATACTATAATTACACATGATATACAAAAACTTTGTTTCTGCCGCGCGTGTACCCTGTGAGACCCCATGTGCTATCTGTCAGGGGGCAAGTGCTAGAATAACTCTGGGTACCACACGCAACAGAAAGCCAAACTGTTGATCCAACGCCCAGCCAGCATTTCAGCATGGTTGGTGTGATCGTAGACGTGCACGTACTCCTTCAGTTCTCATTCGAATGGGTGAATGAACAATTGGGGGGGGGGATCCACCTCTACATGACTCAGCTCCGGCACGCCCAGACAGGCGTTCCACGCAAAGGACGGGCCCACTTCTTCGCGGTCGTCTGGATTGTTGCGTGCATGAGAGGTGACAAACTGGGGGTCCAAGAGCACTTCCCAGTCGACTCCCCAAATTTGTGTGTCCACGTCTTCGTCCTCCAACTCTGAGACTCTTTCATGTTCATGTGAGTCCAAACGGTGCCCACGAACACCAGTAAGTGCCATCCCGAAACCATAAAGTTCCGCTGGTGTTTGTGATGGACCATCCGGGAGTGAGATTAAGTGGCAATTCTACCCCACCACCCACAAGGTGGCCTCCGTATTGATATCATCCAGGAATAGCATGTGCAGGAGCCAGACGTGCGCGCTATTGGCCGCATTTAACCCACCGTGAGTCTCCAGGGTGCAGAAAAGGTTGTTCCATTTGTGGCCAAACTGGGCAGCCACATCCACCCACAAGCGTTCAATGCGAATGTTGTGGACACTCCTGTGTGACACACGTGGACTATCAGTGATTCTGTCTGAAGCCCTGACGTGGTCCGACTCACCTGCCCCATAAATACGCGTTGCGTCGGTTCGGGTAGAAGGCCCGCATAAACTCTGCCACCTTGACATTCTCCCCACCGTGGTCATCTCGAACGCATTCCGGGACGGCATATTTCCCTGCTCCCTCGAGGAACACCTTGAGGAGCGTGTCCACCTAATTGTTGTTCAATGCACGCAGGGCTGTGATGAGGGGTGAGTATCCGTCAATGAAGCCATGGATGATGATCTGCCATCGAATGAGTCCTGGCACACAGGTGTGAGTCAATCGGTATGTGCGGAATTGAGAGCATATCACTTGAGCTTACCATGCCACCCATCATGGTGCCACAGGAAATTTGGACCAGGGACAGAATACACCTGCCACTGGACTGGGGTATGTTGGAACATGCACCACTCCAGGTGGATTTGCATAAGTGAGGCTGTGAGGCACTTGCACGAGACGTGCCCTCCCTGGGCCCGCAGTAGACCGCAGAGCATTTTGATCCCGGTGGCGGGGTAAGAGGTGCGGAGGTCCAGGAGCATGTTGTCCAAGCTCGTGTCATCCCAAGTGGCCATGGGGCAGGTGTATGAAGAAGGCCGTGCTTTGCCACCCGTTGCACCTTGGCCCCCCACTGCGAACCTTCTCCCCTGCGTGCACGCAGGTGGGGCCTGCGGCACGGCCAGACCCTGGGTCAAAAGTTGTTTGTGCACGGTCGTCTGACCCACTCGCAGAAAGCACGCAATCCACATTGGCCCCCGCGATGGGTACACCCATCGCAGCCAGTCCACGTCAAAGAGCAAACGGGGGCGCCCCTGTGGCTGTGGGCGCCCTGGGTCTGACTCTGGGGTGATGATGGTGGGGAAACCTTGGTGGCAGAATTTCACAGCCCGTTTGTGAGCCTGGCAGACAGCACCTTGGAGAGTGATCAGGTTGGTGCGCACGGTCACCCCTTCTTCACCATCGAACACTCCTAGATGCTTCACCTGCACGTGTTAGTTTCAGTGGCTTGCTCATCCACTGCCAGGGCGAGTTGCAGACCACACACCTGTTCCACAACTTCTAAGAAGGCATTGAGCCGGTCCCCCCCCCGTTCGAGAACCACCGGGTCGCCCACAGAGTGGGCGAGCATATCAAGAGATGCCCTCTCCAGGACTGAGTACTGCCAGTGAAATTTGTGCAACAACACAGTCATGGTGCACTCGTATGAAAAGGACAGTGCAAGGAGCCCCCGGGAGGCCAACCACGCAGTTGTGGCCTCCTATCGCCGAGATCGCTGGATGCGGGTGCATCCAGGGGCATACCGCCGGGAGGTATGTACGGCCTTGTGAGGCCCTCTCTCAGTCACTCAGCATAGATCATATGTATTTCTTACTTACTAGACTAGATCACCGGAGCACAGAACTGCAACAGACTGTCACCCAGGTCCTTGGGATGGTATGATTGGCTATGATTGGATCCGCGATGACAGGTACATGGGCCTGATCTCCCGCTTCCCCCCCCCTCGTCCCTCCGGCTCCTGCATCTCTCCCCTGGAAGACCACTGAACAGCCTCTGGGGGCTGTGAGGGTTATGTCTGTGGCCATTGCACCCAGCAGGCAGGGTCACCCGCTACACAACCAACCCAGAGGTGTTCGACATGCTGAGCAACCCAGTACCCTGGTGTACTGGTGAGGTAGGTGTTGGGTAGACAACATTTCAGACATACCTCATCATGGCCACTCCCAAATATGCACTCTCACCCCCATCGCCACAACACAAGGGGCCCCGCTCTTGCGTCGTGGGAACGTCCGGGGGATATATGGTAGAGATGTGCAGGTCAGGTGATGGCATGGCAGACATGAAACTCTGCTGTGTTATTGTGTGTAGGTTGTGTGAGACGTTTGGAACAGGTGCATGCACTGGAATGTTACACGTGTGACCTATTGCACAGCCAACACGCAATCACGTGGGCATTACCCAGTGCTGAGCCTGCCCTGACGTTACGTCCAGCGCAGAGTGTGCCCCTATGTTATGTCCGTCGCACCACGCCCCAGGACTCGCCTCATGCCATTCATTACTTATAGTAGGGCATCCCATGGTTTTTTAGCCCGGTATGCCTTCCCCCACACCACCACCCCATTTACGCCAAACCCTCAGGCCCAGCCCCGATCCCTTGTCAGCGTACCCCCTGTCTCTGGGCGCAGACACCTCTGCGGGGCCAATGCCACCACGCATGTCCGGGGCCCACGGACTCCAGGTTGACGTTCCGACCTGGTACCATGCCATGTCAGCTGGTGACGAGGACAACACATCGAGGGGCGTGATTGACACCGGCGAGATGGCGGTGGACCCCACGAGGGACGAGGAGGAAGGGAGCAAATACGTCCCGGATGGGCGCGTTTTGATGTCGGATGGCATGCACTCACAGAGGCTGGATGCGAATGCCTCAGAGGAGGACAACTTGCAGGTGGACAACCACCAGGATAATCGCGTGGATGACGATGAGGCGGGCGATGAGTTGAGGTCCACAGACAATGGGGAGGGCGGTGTAACAGACCTAGCGATGTGCGGGCTCGCCTGCAACCCAGATGTCCCCCTGCCCCTCAACGGATTGGTGAGCCTGTTCCTGTTGGAGGCCCACACGTACGTCCCTGGCACCATGGATGATCTCATAAGTAAGCACCTGCTCTCGCTTGACTTGACCCATCTCCAGCATCTGACTGACGCGCCCCCCAGGTGTCACCTGCCGCCTCGCGCAAAATTTTGCTTCACAAGGATGGGCGACCAAGGAGGGCACGAGCAAGAGCCAAATCCTGTTGCAGGATGTCCTGGGGGTTATGTATGTATGTTGGTGCACTCAATTTTCATTATGCTGACCCAGGGCAGTGTGGACATGTTCTCCTGGCGTACCATCGCCTGGGAGCCAGTGAGCGCAGAGGAGGGCGATCTCGACCACCCCCCCCGGAACATCGAGGCCAGACACGCGCGCATTGGCCATCCAGGGCATGGTGGAGCCAGACAGGGTGATGGCTAACTGTGCCCCCAGGGCCCCAGGGAAGGATGAGGCGCTGTGGGAGCTTGTATACTTCTTCGACAATATGGACAACCCTGCAGGTACCCCTCGCAAAGAAACCCCCGCTTCACACGACAGCACCTGGTTGCGACATTCATGGACCTGATGTGTGAGCAGGGTGGATGGCTTGAGCTGGTGGTTACTGACTGATGTCATGCCCCTGCACAGTGTTCGCATGTGGGATGGCAGCTCCCCGAGCCTGCCTCCCATCGAGGGCCTACGAGGCGCTCGCCCCGTCATTAAAGGTGCCCCGCCCAGTGCAATTCTTCCAGGGCATCGCATAGCAAGGGTACGTGTGGCAAAACATGCCCTATGGCATTGACTTCACCAGGGACATCAGCGTGTACGGGAGGTCGGGCACGTTCCGGAGCTGGGGGAAAGCCCAGCGAGGGGCGTGGTTTGCGGCGCTGTGTCACAACGACTCGGACCGAAGGCTCGGTCTCATGTGCATGCACACGGGTGAGTACCAAAGCCAATGGAACCTTCCCATGTCGGCTGACGATAATACTAGGGGAGCCACGGCCAGCCTACATGACCCAACCTGTGCACGCAGGGCATCTGGCACCGATGCAAGAATTTCCGGTGTTCTCCCGGTTTGTCTGCGCGATCCCGGTTAAGGAGTGCCTTTGCCTCCGCCACCTGGGGTGTGCGGACAACCAATTTTGGAGCAAAATGATAGACCCCACTCTTTTCCAGCTGTTTCAGGCGGCCGGGTTTCCCACTCGCGCCGGCCTTGCAGCAGACCCGGGCATTCAGGTGTACATTGCGGACCCCTAGCCGCCCTCACCAGCGTGCACTGCTGCAGGCGAGGCTCACGCCAGCTCATTCTGCTGTGGGAGTCAGCAGACCCCAACCCACCTCGACGCCCTCTCGCCCACCGCACACTCCCCCGTGTGTGGGGTGCTCGCCAGTGCCGTCCAGGCCCTCCGTTGGCACATCAACCCCCTGGAGGAGGGACCGTACTGCTCCCCCCCCCTGCACCAACAGGCCCTTCCTCAGCTGGGTGCCCTGCACACGATGCCGCGCCATTGTGGCTGCCTGCGGGTTGGCCGAATGTCCGCATCCTGGATGTTCCAGATCCCCTCCTTAGCTCCCCTGCGCCAACCCCCAGGCTCCACCCCACACGGGGGCAGACATGTGTCATCGAGCTGCCACCACCGAGGCACGCCCGAAGCCCGCTCCCAGTGCACCACCTGAGCAAACGGGCACGCTCAGCCTCCAGATGTCCCCCTGGAGAAGACGTGCAAGCCGTGTGCTCGAGTGAGCCCCACCCAATTGCGGGTGGCAGGCCGACACCTCCGTTCAACACCTTCGATTCAGCTCTCCTCCATGTCATACAGCGTGCTGCGTGCTCGGGGGGCTTATCCCCGGGGGAACGCAAGTGCGTGGTCGCCCACCTGCGTGGGATGCCGGCGCCACCCCAAGGTTTCCTTGGGGTTGTCGCGCACTTGCGTTCACTCATGGATCAGACATCGCTTGCCCCATGGGATTTCAACCCCCAGGGTGATGGTGTCCTGCCCTGGCTGCTCCCGTGGGCGCGCGTCCTGATATCGTGGGTGTGCAAGGATATGCATGTGGCCCCAGGGTCAGACCACCGGGGCGTGATTGTGAATATGTATTTAGAGTTGAGTAGGACGGAGTGGTGGGCCCTCAGTGATTGGCGTGAGGTCCTAAGTGAGTGGTGTAAGGGTGCAAGCATGCCGGTGTGAATGTGAGGCCTGGGGTGAGGGTGACTGTAAGGGTGTGTTCAAATGGCTGACTTCTGCAGTGAAATTGTAAGGTTAGTGTGGGTGTGACTTGCTATGTAAGTAGGAAAAAATCTCAGGTTTATTCTTGAGTGTTATGAGTGTTGAGTGTTATGAGTGTTTAACATTATAATGGTGTCACTCCCCTGGGAATGAGGGTACCCTGGCAGGTTGATCACAACCTGTAACCTATTCAAGCAGTGTGTCATTGTTACAATTAAGTGGTGAAGAACTTAAGGTTCTTCTGACGCTATAACATACTATTGTTGTGAGCATGTGTGTACACAACTACAGCATAGACATAGTCTATGCATATCTTGACTATACTACATGTACTTGTGTACTAATATATATATTAATGGAATTATAATCCCCTTACAATCACTCAACCTGACAACTGATTGTCAATATATGTGGCTCCAATATCAGTAGATATGAACATCAACAACTACGAAAACTATACCTCCATTTAGCATACAGTCCACATGGTATTTATCTGACTTCGGTAAATACGCCTAGTATAAAACAGTAGGATAGAACACATGTATTTCTTTAGTTCTATTATCATAAGTCTTCACCCTCTCTTTACTTGGTGTTCAGTACGTGTGAGGGTGTTACGGGGTCCTGTATTAGTTAATATACGTCCAAAAGCTACGACTATAGACTGTCACTACGACTATAGACTGTTTCTTCTGTCACTCCTATTCCTACTATATCTGCTCAAACTCCGGCTAAGTGACGGACCCAGTCGAACGACAAGACTCACCGTAGCTGTCCACACATCAGCGGTGTCTATGCATTTTCTAAGTGCCTTCTGCAAAGGAGAGACCTTATCACCCGTAGGCATTCTAAACCACGAATCAGTTTCCAGTGCCTGAATGGAAGGGCAAGCCGTAGGGTGTTGGACAGAGTGACGGGCAGTTCACACGACGGGACTCTGCTTGCTCTGACCACAGTGTAACCCATACTTTAGCTTCATTTAAGTTCCGCTCAAACCAAAATTTTAGCCAAAATGAAAGACCTTAAGTTGGTAGCTTAAATGTTACTCAAGTCCCCTTTTAAGTGTGTCTTAAACGATTGCACTTTGTGGGATAACTGTTATGTAGTACCCTAAAGTCTAAGAAGAAGCTCCTGAGTTAGTTACTGGTTCACAATACAAGATATTTAGAGTTGTGAAAGTTACAAAAAGAATCCTAAAAGGTCCACCCTTTTAAAATGATACGGACGTCACGAACGAGTTTACCTTGGGAGGGGTTCCGAAGATACTCCGTCACCCTGTGTCAATGTTTATTCACCAATTCTTACATTCGAATCGTGTCGTTATTGATGACATCACCACCTGTACACACATGTGTATATGTCGTATCCTGTATCAGACACGTATATGATTGAATAATTGATACAATACTAACAGGTCTGTACTCGCACTAAACTACGGTTTCAATCGTCCAGTGGAATGGTTTTCAGTTTTAAGGTTAAAAAAAAGTGGTTGAATCCATTACAAACCTTAACCCGAATAAACGCGTGCACGTCTAGTAATTGAACTATAAACAGGTCCAAGGTAAAAGGCATCCACCTCCGTAAGTAAAATCGATGCACAAAATGACCTAACACCGGCGTTCCGGCACGTGGACGGCAGTGTACCGTCGGCCGCCGTACACTGTGAGTTCCGTCCGACGGGTGGTGCTCTCGGTCACTACCTCTGGAGAAAGAGCATAGAGACGGGTAAGGCACCGGGGGGAGGACAGAGGAAGTGCGACGGGGAGATAGTGCACACTACCTAACGGGCCACCACTACGGTCCGGGACGGGTTGCCCGGGATTGCGCTCCCACGTGGTCGTGGAAGCACTCACTAACACTCTAAACAAGGGAGGAGGTAGGGAGTGGGACGAGTGGAAAAAGTCCAGCTTCAAAACGTGAAGGTTCGCGAGTCCGGGACACCGGGCGCTCTCACGCTGTATATATGGTAAGGATACTATCTAGTCCCACGAGAATAGCGGACCCGAAGACCTCCTTGAGTGGAAAAAGCTTCTGTAATGCGCCCAGATGAACGTTGGACGATTAACAAACCGGAACACGAAACACCTGCCTCTAACGGGTTCGGTTCTCGTTCCCGTTGAACCCGTTTCCCACGAGACACACTGTACGAGTCACCTATCTTCCCAGCTGGAGGGTGGACGCATACACGGTGCTCCCAGAGAGGACTACCCACGGAGTTGGAAGGTATGGAGTCCGTCCTAAACCTGGAGGACCCTGAGAGGAGGAGGCACTCCGACTCCTTTCGCCTACTAGCCTATAACCCTCGGGAACGGGTGACTTGGAGGACCGCGTCAAACGGTTACCACTGGGACGGCGATAGGGGCCCGTCTTATAGGTGGCCCGGTAGTTTGACGTCCTCCTGAGGTTCTCTCGGTAAGTGCTCGGGGACTGGTGGCAAAAAATACTCGTACTGGACACGGGGGGGTGAAACTCGCGTTCTACACTAAAACCCGTTGCGCGGCTCGTTGGTGGATGTCGCCAGACGCAGAACCTACTGGGACCACAGATGACACACCATGTGTGCTTGCAGGGGGCCGTTGTAACGGTTTGCCGCGCACAAACGGACCCTGTGGAGGTTAGTGGTCCCCCATGGACACGGTTTCCCTGTCAGTTGGGCACGCACTGGGTCACTGTAAGTGACTGGGGGCGACCGTTTGAATGTTGAGTCGGCCGAGGTGGGGTAGGCGTATACTCTGGGTTGCCGGATTGACGGACTACTTCTCGAGCGGCCGGACGCACTGTAGGGGATCGGCTTAGACGGACTCGCGCAGCTACTTTGGATGTACGTCAACGGCAAGTGTTGGTTTCTCCTATGCGGTTCGTCATATGAACCGTGCGCGTGGACCCACCGAAACGACGGTATGGAAGCACTCAAGCATTCACACCGAACTATTGTGCCAGGGTGAGCGCGGGAGCTTACGCTTGACGCCCAACAGCGGATACCCCCCCTCGACCTCCTTTAGCGATCGCTACTGGTCGACCTAAGCGGTTTTCCCGCGAAAGCTCGCCGTCTGCTGGACGTGGTGAACCCGGTTGAATAACTTCTTGAGTGGTACCTCGTACCTCTGACACTCTGCACAGTCCCCAAGACGGCTGTCGACACCTCGCTATACCGTCGGGTGAGTGAGTGTAGATGCTGGTTCCGGGGGCAAACGTTGGTCGTGCGGGCCCACCGGTGGCAACAACGCGCGGGAGTGGAACGTGTGGTCCCTCAGGTGCGACGGTACGGGGGTTTGGCTAAGGTCGGGTCTGTACGTGTCAACAGGGTGGCTGTAACGTACGGCGGTTTGGTCAGCACAGGCACTGGTCCTGGCGGGGACCGTCGAACGCTATGAAGGGTACGTCCTGCGGTCAGAGTAAACAGAGTCCCGTCCTGTCTGAACGGCCATCGACACGGGCCAACACCCTACGGTTTGCACATTCCATTCAGGCACTGGAACCTGATGTCGGTGGTTGAGAATGCCTACGGGTGATAAGGTCTCTCCTTTGCAGAGGAGGCACTTAGAAAATGCATAGACATCGCTGATGTGTGGACAGCTGCGGTGAGTCTTGTCGTTCGACTGGGTCCGTCACTTAACCGGAGTTTGAGCAGATATAGTAGGTATAGTAGGAATAGGAGCGACAGAAGAAACAGTCTATAGTCGTAGTGACAGTCTATAGTCGTAGCTTTTGGACGTATATTAACTAATACAGGACCCCGTAACACCCTCACACGTACTGAGGTGACGCAAAGTTCTCAGTGCACAAATAGTACTTGTAGCGGTAAAAAAAGTGTTACCTCTCACCTAGACCCGTCTGAGTCGAATAGGACACGTTGGTACCACACACAGAGGTATGTTTTCCGGCCGACGACTGGTGGCCACAGCCAAATGAAAGCCTTTACCTAGGTTTTCTGTCACCCATCACCACAACAGCAACGTGCCGATGAATGTGACCACAAGCCGAGTCACGCGAAACGATAGTCGTCGTTGTTTCCATCTTACTTCTGCTTCTGCTTCTGCATCGTCACTACTTCTACTACTGCATTATACGACTACATTCGCATCTGCTCTATGTTGTCGTTTACAGTGCACTAACTGTTTCGACCGGAACTACATCTACATCATCATCATCAACATCATCATCTGAATCTGAATCTGAACTCTGAATCTGCCCACTTAGGTTGACTATCTCCACTTAACCCCATGTGATTCCACTTTGTCCGGAATATATGTACTCGTCTTGTTGTTTGCTACGTTCATACGGTATGTTGCTACAGCAGCTGTCGTCTGTCCTCTTTACTGATTACCACTCTCCGTCTTTTGGTTTTATCCTTCCACCAAACATTACCTTACCTCTTTACTCAGTCCACCAGCTTCTTTACTTCCCTTTACACCGTCGCTTAACCTTTATCTTCGGTCTTTATCTTATCTTCACTCAGTGTCTGTTATCTGGTACACCTTGTTAACCTTTATCTTCATGTCGGTTCTTCGCTCACTCAGTACACTACTTTTACTCAGTATCGACAGGTTATCCTAAGGTCAACGAACAGTTTATAGAGACTTCTACTCATTCACTCAATACACTGAACTACTACTGAGTCTTTGTACACTTGGTTAGTGTTGTGAACCTATACTTAAAGGAGGTCTCTCCCTTGCTTCTGCTCAGGACGAACTACTTCAGGAATCCGTGTATTGGCATCGTTTAGAGACAAGGACCAGGTACGAGAAACTACAGGGTCAACAAGGACTCCTGCTACACTACGGTTGGTAAGTGACCAAGCATCAAACCCAGTTTTGGCTACTGCACCTTCCCTCGTACCTTCCAAACCAGCTTATGGGTATACGTTAACACTTACACTATTCCTCCTATACTCCCCTTACAAACCATACCCGGAAGTCCTCTAAGCTGTATATCTCCTATCATGGCTGCTACACGCTGAACACCTCCTCCTGACCTGTTTACTTGTAGTTCCCCTCTTGTAGCTGATCCTTCAAACTGCGCACCAGGTTGCACATACAGACCGAACCGCCAGTAGACTTTACTTAGTACCCTACACCACCGCCGTTACGACCTACCGTATAACTTTTATCTTAACTACTTCTTACCTTACTCACACCTCTACTACACAGACCGTCTGACCTCCATCGTGTCGTCTACTACCAGACCGCTTTCGACTACTACTATCCGCGCACACGTCACTCACAGAAAACATCACATCATCCGGACAGTCATAGTACGAACAGTGACCAAGTACGGTAAACAGTTACCTCGTAGACGTACTGACGAATGGCCGTGACCACGCACCCCTATGTTTCCCCGACGACTGGTCCCTTTTGCTAAGTTAAAGACCCACAGGGTACATGCATGTACACCTACGTGATACGACTGAAGGTAAATGGTGAGTTCTACTACTGTACATCCAGACATAAGCTAGTCTCGTACGACACCCCATGGACTTTCCGACAAAAAGTAACGAGTTCCCTGAAGTCGTCGTCTAACTACTACTCCAACTAGTAGCGGCCCGAGACCTCACCTAGACACGGACGTAACACTAGGTATGTGACTAGAACAGCTTTGACCCTATCTCTTCCTTAAACTTTCTTCTTTCATCTCAAATGAATCGTCTGTTTCAAGACCGCTACGATCGCTGCAAATAGCAATTCTTACTTCTCCCTATTTCTACTCTCCTATTACTCAAGTCTTATCAGCAATGTGAGCAGCCTACTTAATCTACACATCTAC
>MU134410.1:232311-252293 GCA_015039355.1 Ramaria rubella | reverse complement strand
TCATGGTCGAAAACCTTTTGTGATGTCATAGAAAGCTGCACGCGCTCGGCGCTTAAATAAGCGCCAGTAGCGTGCAATAAAAGAAATGGTAAAGGGTTGTAAAAGAGGTAGAAAGATAGGAAGAAACAGAGGAAAAAGTGAGGGGGAGGTACGAGACCACAATGAATGAAGATTCATCAAGTATTGGAGTGATCAAAACTCATGTCTCAACTAATGAGTTACTTGTCAGTGATTCCAACTTGTGGATGGCCTAGAAAAGGGCATTGGAGGAAGGCCAATATTAAACAAGTCCCAGCTCCCCAAATGTAGCTAGGAAGACCACATGACAACTCACATAGCACAGGGAAGTGAGTGATTTATAGCCAACCTGAACTTACACCACAGCTTATATAACTACAACACATAGCTATGTAAACTTGTAGTCTAGTAAAAACAAATAACAAGGAAGTGTTCCCCCCTTCACAGGAGTGCTCTGTCTGTGTCTGTGGCAGAAACCACACCTACAGTGCTGGCAACAACACGACACAATGACATCACAAAAGATTTTCAACCATTTTGTGACTGTGATGTGACTTGGTCCAAGCGCTGACGACAACAGAGCATGATGACATCACAAAAGGTTTTCGACCATGACGTGACCATGACGTGACCAACTCCAAGGCTCCAACAATACTCACCACATGATGACATCACAAAAGGTTTTTGACCATTTTGTGACTGTGATGTGACAAACTCCAAAGCTCCAACATACTACTTTGGCATCAAGCAGTGATAATTAACAGTTGTAGCATTGAATCTTGGATACTACAAGTGTCACAACACTTTATTCTTTAGTTCCATCCTGTGTTTTTGAATGCAGCTTCAGCCTTGCCCAGCAATGCTGCAACATAGATTGTGTTTTACACAGCCATCCTTATGCTGGTGGATCTCCAAATGTGTACCTTAATATTTAGTGTTCTATGGTCATGAAAACCATGGTTTTGACGTAGAATGTTGCAACTGTGGTGGCAACTTTGCCTTTAACCACCCTGAAAGGTCAGTTAACCACTATATGTAATTTTTTTTCACTGAATTCTTTGCACATAATTTATTATTTTGGAATCTCATTGCCTCCAGAGGCAGGCAGCACTACTCAAAGAGAAAGAAAAAAGTATGGCTCTTTTATATGCCACACTGTTCATTGTCTTTTGCACATCACCTGATTTGACATTTGTGTACGAACTTTAAAATTGTTGCACTGAAATGTTTGGTCACATGACCATGTGACTCACAATGGACATGCCTCATCAGAGAGCTGCATCATTCTTGCATACCAAAACATAATGAAATAAAATCACAAAAAATACAAAAAAAGAAAAAAAATGTACACACTGTGCCAACCTTTTACTGACTAACTGTGAGGATAGTTGTGACTGGGAACTATCAAAGTCACCTTGAAATGGCAAATTGAAACTGAACCATCACTCCAGAAGTTGCTGAATGGTCTCATGTTGGTTTTTAGTTGAAGCCATGCTAGCATGCCAGTTCTTGCTGCATCCAGAGCACCTGGGAAGACAATTTGGTCTCAGATTCCAAATACAATATACTTCCTGCTTCTCACTGGGCCAAAGACTGTAAGCAATGGTGCATGGGGTGTACAGGAGGCAGTTGACACAATATGGAGTGGATGTTCAGAAGAGACGGAGAGGGCAGTTAAATGTGTGAGATGCAGACAGATATGTACAATGTGTATCGATGGGCCCTGCCCTAGACATCCTATGCCACACCAGCAGAGGGTGCATGTGTCTTCAACTAAGAGATAAGTATGTCAAGAATCCATAAATGCAGAAATAAATGAATTGAAACACACCTTCATTTGTCATTCAGTACTACACTCAGACTTTATGACTTGAGTACATGCTTCTGGGGTTGGTCATACCATCAGATCTATCAGCCTGTCACACAGTAATCATCAAGAAGAGCCCCATCCAAATAAAACTGGGCACTGGGCACGTTGGGACTTGAGCAATGATAATCATCTGTGCGTGTGGATGATCAGTGAAGCAGCATTGTTACAGTCAGATAGCTTGAAATGGAGACTAACTCACAAAAAATGGGCTTTAATTGACAAATTCCAAGAATCTCATGCTGCTTTTAGCCATAGGAGCCTCCAGTGCCATTGCTAAACGTAGGGTAATGGCTGGATTAATAGCGCTGTGATTACATCATCAATATCCTACTTCAAAACCAGGTATGCTTAGAAACATGAATATTTCAGGATTTCAAGAAACTACTGCATACATATGTCTTGTAATAGGGTATACAATGTCCATGCAATGACCGAGACCACAAAACCCATTGGAAGCTGACCACCACCACCTAGTGATCATCGGAGTATCCCCGTGTTGTATCTGAAACGGAGTTTGAACAATTTTCTAGTCGTGGGAGTATTACATCTAATCATCAACTCTATTCGTGGGAAAGACAATAGGAAACGGCAGATGAACTTTTGATATCCTACAGGACTGTACGAACGATTCCTGTCGGACTTCATCCTCCTAGGGAATCGTAATGGCATCAGAGACACCATAAGATTTGGATCTAAGACCATCAAGGAATACTTCAACGTAGCTAACATCGATTATTACAATGTTATACTCAGAACTCCATTCCTGTAAGAAGGTAGATTCTTACAGTAGCATATATGCTACTAATTAGGGTATATAAGTCACCAGAGTGGATTATGGGTTGTATTATATAAACCGCCCACTAGGGGCACCTGTAGGTAGTGGACAACGATACAGTTGTCCACAAGTAATTAGATAAGGAATCAGACTTACTTGTAACCACACAACTCACAGACACCAATAAACTATTGGCACAGTCTGTCCAGTGTGAACACTAGGTTTCTTACACATTTTTGACTGCCAAAACTATTGGCAGCACTGCAATAAAAAAGATCAAACCAATCTTTTTACCCAAACCGATGAATTTAACACTCACTGGATTCTTGGAAACAGTAAGATGTTTACTGTTTATTCTTCTAAATCAATAGAAGAACGCCACAGTGTGGCCGATAGATTGTAGATCTATGGTTTTGATAAGGAATTGAAGCCAAATGTCTAGATCCAGAGAGGATCCAGATACGTCTGGGGCCACAGCCAAGGGCCCAAACAGGAGAATTGAGCATGCCCACAACATGGACAGGCAAACAGGAACACCAATGAGGATAGCTAGTCCTTGTATCACTACAATGCCCGTAGCTTCTGACTCTAGGAGTTGAAAGCGAGTATCGGTGGATCTAAGAAGATCCGCACTGGAGGAATCAGAAACGGACGATATATCGTCCATTAAGAGAACTAAAAGAACTTTGACTAGGTTGAAGTTACGATCATCTCTCAATGAGTCGAGAGAGCCACCAACTAGCAACACGGACAATTTGCTGGGGGTGCGAATGTCGCAGCTCCCACATGTCCAAGAACATCGCAGAGCACGAAGTTCACTGTCCCAAACAGGGTCGGCGCGCTGGGATGAAGAAACCTAGTTATATGAACATACAACCGGACACATTGCCCAGATGATTACAGCTCTCAAAGAGAGCCGTAAGCATGTAGACACTACACGTGAAGTGAGCCAGTGAGTGGCTGAGGCAGCTCATGCAGTGGACGACGCCACAAACCAACTCCAAACACTAGGAGATGGTATGGAACTGTTAATACAGTCCCTGGAGGAGGAAGTACAAGGACCTTTGCGAGGAAAGGCCCCCAAGCATGGAAACAATCCCAATAGGGATCGTGAACTTGACTGTGAAGCAGAGAAGGCTTGCAGGAAGCCAGACAGACAGAGTATGCCACCTCCATCTGGTCCAAGCACTAGAAGTGGTCCTCAAGAACCCAGTGCTACGATAGAACAAGACAGCATCAGTATGCGCTGGCATACTGAGGAGGAGACAGATCACGAGCTAGAGGCTCACGATAGAGAAAATATCTGCAAAGGAATTCACAGATATAAAAAAAACTTATGATGAGCAAGAAGTGCTCAAAGCAGTCACCCAACAGTCACTACAGGAGATGATGAAGTCTGACACCGATAGTGTCAGTACCACGACTAGCACTCACATTAGTCTTGAACGTGAGTTTGATCACTGGGATAGGATTGAACATAAGGCAGTGCGATGGAAGCACTGTGCGCTAGAACTCCATGCTAAACACGTGGATAAACTAGTCAATGAGGCATATACTGCTGGGATCAAAGGCGAGGCCTTCGATAAACTGATTGAGTCAGCGAGAGTGGCTCAATCTGTCCTCAGTAGCAGTTATAGACTGAGGGATGCATTTTTAACGGCTGACAAATGTCAACCATCGTATCAGATTGACGAAGACATCGTCAATACACCAGTGCAGCAGGATGTGAATACTCATGTCCCCCAGCCACACAAGCAGATACAAGTGATACTGCATGCGGTATCACTAGCAGTCACGGATCCTGAACAGAGGATCCAGGAGGTAGGAGGAAATCCGCCTACGTATGTAGATGGAGTCGCAAAGATGGTGTGAGCTGCCCTTGAGAAACACAAGCCAGACAAATCTGTGCTTGCCAAAGCCGGAGTAAAACTACCTCACCCAGCAGAATATGCTGGGAAAGCAGATCTCGAAGAATTCGAGAAATTTATATCAGAGATCCTGAGATGGCTAGGCATGAATAGTCTATTGGGACCAACCAGCACAGAACTCCAATTAAACTATTTAGGCACTCGCCTCAAGGGCAAGGCATTGAAGTGGTATGCTCAAAATATCGAGTGTCATGATTGAGTCATAATTGACTGGACCCTGGAAAGTGCAATTGCTGGGTTACAACAGTGGTTCCTTCATGCACTCACGCACAGGCATGCGTCGAATAAGTTCAACACAATTGTGCAAGGGACCAGAACCATTCAGGAATTACTGAATGATATTACGAAGTATGCAGTGTGGATGATACATCTGCCAGATGAATATATGATCCACAAATGGTTCATAGCAGCGCTTCGAGAAGTGCTGCATCATGAAGTCTTAAAATGAGGCTACACGACAGAATTCAGTTCAATAACTGAGTTATATGAAGCTGCAAAGGCTGTAGAGGATGCATCTCGATATGACATTGGGTCACATAAGACAGAGCCTAGCAGCACTCACATGCCGCAGGCAAAGCCAACTTCGACAACTAGTCAAAATCAGGCTGTGCTGAGCTCATCTCAAGCTCCCAATACAGGAAGCTGGTCTACCATGAAGCAGACGATATATTGTCTGCCATACACTTGACCTCAAGCGGAAATGAGGCCAAGCATACCCCAAAGAGAGGTACAGGCTATGCAGAGAGCTGGAGCTGGAGCTCCTGTTGCTTCTCGTCCTTCACAAAAACCTTCTGGAGGTTCAGGGGGTCAAGGATGTAGCACAGAGATGACGTGCTGTGAGTGTGGACAGGTCAGGCATATCAAGCCGAATTGCCCACAGTGGAAGAATAAACCGCACATAGCAGGTGCATGGCTGGAAGAAGTGGTTGAGCACTCAGGGAGTGCTCAAGTAGGGGAGGAGGAGCCACAAAGTGGCCAAATAGACAAGTGAATGGATGTCCAGGATGACCATGAGAACGAAATTGGCAGACTAGTCACTAATTACCAGTTGGAGCTCATGCCTTATCAATGGGATGACGATGACGATACGAGAACGCAAAGCTCGTATCAAGCAGATGGAGTATGTCTGCTAGGAGGATCGTATGAAGGAACACGGTGCATATATGCAGTGCAGACACCAACTACCACAATCAGTGGTGGTTTAAGTCGAAACAATGACTTCCGCATCCACGCAGGAGTCATAGACAGGACCATTGAGCCTGTCTATGATCATCGGTTCAGACTGCAGGATAAGATGCACCCCAAACGGGCACGTATAGACAACCAAACAATCTCTGGGTATTGGGAGATTGGTGGAGTCAGAGCCCACTGTCTACTAGACAGCGGGTGTGAGGGAGTTATGCTCTATCCAGATTTCATACGTGCTGTAGGCATTAAGATGTTTGAACTCGAACGTCCAATTGGTCTACAGCTAGCATGTGTCAGCAGTAAGTCATCCATCAACTATGAAATGCACAATATCCACTTTGGTGAGCACAATATCAAGGAATACTTTAATATAGCAAACGTAGATTACTACAATGCAATACTAGGAACACCATTCCTACATAAATTAGGGATATCCCTCAACTTTATAGGCAAGGGATGCATCCGTATGGGAAAGGAAGTAATTCCAAACCACGCAAATGCTTGGGAAGAGCAGCAGGACTATAAAAACATGGCTGAACACAAGACTTGAATCACAAGTCTTAAGCTCAAACTGGTGAGCCACAAACTGTGACTCACGAATGGCTCTTTGTTGCACGTAGAGCCATTGACAAGCTCGCCAGATGGGAGGCAAGACAAGGGAAAATGGAAAGAAAACCAAAGAAACATTGACATTGGTCTACTCGACCAATGTACCGAAGAAATTACTGAAGGATGTACCAATGGGATTACCAAAGGATGTACTGGTACCAAGCAACTGTTATTGATGGCAGATGACTTTCCCAAACTAAGGGAAAGATGGGAGCTAGAGTACGCAGACCTCTTTGGAGGTGTGCTGTTAGAACTTCCTCCTTGGAGGGAGATCAATCATGAAATTAAGTTTGTAGAGGAAACCAAACAGTTTCATTATCAGTTACCAAAGTGCCCAGAAGCACTTCGAAATGAACTGATTGACAAAGTCGACCGGTATACCGCCGCTGGTTGGTGGGTATCAGTGTCTGTACATTCTGCAGTGCCAGCACTATGCATTCCAAAGAAAAATGGAAAGCTCAGAACAGCGATAGACCTACGTCTATGCAATGACAACACGGTGAAGGACATTCACCCTTCCCAGACCAGGATACAATCCGGCATGACATAGCTTGTGCTGCATATCAATCCAAGCTTGACATGTCTGATGCATACGAACAAATACGCGTAGTCGAGGAGGACGTCGATAAGATGGCTTTTGCAACCATATTCAGTACATTCAAAAGCTGGGTTATGCAGATTGGTGACTGTAACACACTGTCTACATTTCAATGTCTCATGACATTGATTTTTCATAACCAAATGGGTCAATCAGTCCACATATACTTGGACAATATATTCATTTATTCAAACTCTATAGAAGAGCACAAAAAACACCTTCGAAAGGTGTTTGATATTGTATGCGAGGCACATTTTTTCCTCAGCGGAAATCAATCCAAGATCGATTTGTATTTGCCTCGCATGGAATGCCTTGGTCACATAATAGATGACAAGGGCATACATGCCGATGTGGATAAAATGGAGAAGGTTCGAGGTTGGAGAAGACCTCAAACATTTAACGATGTCCAACGATTCCTGGGACTCATGCAGTATCTGGCACCATATATGCCAGATTTGACGGCGTATACAACTCCCTTATCAGGAAGTGCGCGCAACAACAGGATGTTTCAATGGATGCCCTTGAGGGATAAGTGTTTTGAATCCATCAAAGCACTAGCATGTAAGGCTCCAATTTTGAAGCCTATAAATCACACTAGTACAGAACCCATTTGGGTTGTGACTGATGGTTCCAAGTCTGGAGTTGGAGCAGTTTACGGACAAGGTCCAGACTGGACAACTTGTTGTCCAGCAGGATTTCTCTCAAAGAAATGCAGTCCCACGCAACAGCATTACAAAACGCATGAGCACGACACAATTGCTATCCTTGAAGCACTTATGAAGTGGGAGGATAAGCTGCTAGGTCACCAGTTCACACTGGTGACAGATAACAAAGGTCTCAAATACTTCGAGACACAACAGCATCTGTCAGACAGACAGGTGCACTGGTGGGAATTTCTCTCCAGATTCAACTATACCACAGTACATGTACCGGGGGTGGAGAACAAGGTAGCCAACTGTCTGTCATGCTAATACAAGAATGACAAGCAGGGTGAAAGTCACCCAACAGAAGAATATGTCGACGCAGATGCACGGCTAGACCAGGAAGGAGAATTTCTCCCAATGGATAGATTCATAGAAATATGAATGGCCGCAGTGCGATGGTCGCAAGGATTACAAGATGCGACAGAGCAGCGTGTCATAGACGTGCAGCAGATGAAACAAGCAGGGGAAGAACCTTCCACACAGGTGGAAGGTAATGAGGAGGACAATGTACTAGTTACAGTGTCGGGTGCAGACTCAGAGAGTCTACATTCATGCATAGAATGTGAGTTTGACCTAAAATGAGCCATAGCCAATGGCTATGGAACAGATCCAATACTCAAGAAAGTATTGGAAAATCCTGAGGCTCACCCTCAATTTGGGGTGAGAAACAGACTGGTTTGGACAAAGAACCAGTTCAATAAAAACATTGTGTGTCTTCCCCAGAAAGTTTTTTCCAAGGGGAGGAGAATGGTTGAGATAATTATCGATCGTGCACATAGAGCAGTTGGCCATTTTTGACAATTCAAAACCAAGAAGTACATCAGGTGATCGTACTGGTGGTTGGGAATGGCAGCTGACATAGAGTTGTTCTGTGGACCCTGTGCAGCCTGTCAGGATGCAAAGAAGGACAATAGACGACCAGCAGCGTTATTACATACCCTGCCAATACCTGATAGACCATGGCAGTCTATCGAAATGGACTTTGTTGGTCCATTGCCAGAATCGAAGGGTCACAACTATTTACTAGTCATGATTGACAGACTCATGTCTATGGTGCATTTAGTGCCAACTATGACAAGAGTGACTGCGCAACAAGTCGTGTGGTTATACCTCAAAGAGATAGTATGCTTGCATGGAGTACCTGAGTCGATCATATCAGATTGCAACTCCAAATTCACCTCCATATTCTGGAGGGAATTGCAGCGTATAATGGGCACGAAACTGCTCATGTCCACAGCATTCCACCTGCAGACGGATGGAGCGACAGAACAAGCAAATCATTCTGTAGGGCAAATACTCTGGATGGTAGTGCAGGGTGATCAGAAGGATTGGGCTGAGAAATATGAAATGGTAGAGTTTGCACTGAATAGCTCAGTCAGTGTGACCACAGGATATGCACCGTTCGAATTGAACAGTGGATACTTGCCCTGTATCGGGCAGGTACTATCAGTGGATACTACATTCAGAGGAGTACGGCAGTTTGCACAACAAGTGTTGTGGAACCTGATTGATGCTCACGATGCAATAATTGCAAGCTGAGTATAGCAGACAGATACTGCTAATATCAGATGCCATCAAGGAACGACGTATGAAGTTGGACAGCTAGTATATCTGTCTACAAAGAACCTGTCCTTACCTAAAGGATGGGCAAAGAAGTTAGTGCCCAATTATATTGGGCCATATCCAGTTATAGAAGTGGACAATTCCATTTTTTCTACTGTGAAACTTGAGTTACCTCCAGAGCTCATGGCTAGGAGGATACTACTAAAGTTTCATGCGAGTCTAATCAGACCGCATATACCCAATGACAACGAATGATTTCCTCGTCGTGATTTCCTCGTCGTGATGTAAATTATTTGTACGACTTTGGGAAAGAGGACAAACCAGAATGGTTAGTAGATGAGATTCTGGCTCATTGCTGGACTAGTAACTCCAATCTGGAGTTACAAGTAAGGTGGACATCAGGATATGTCACCTGGGAACCACTCTCTGCATGCAGAGAGTTAGAAGCACTAGATGCTTATCTAGAGCTAAGGGGAAGCCGCAAGAGCTTCCTAATCATGCCTCATAGGCACAAGAATGATGATGGTTGAGTCCTTAATAAAAGGACTCGACACGAACACAGTTCATGTCAGTAATTCATGCAATGCAATGTCGTCACGTGAAGTTATCACATGATGTTACGAGTGCACATGCTTTGAATTTAAGTGACAATTTTATTGCCAATTAGAGGCTCTTTGCCATCCACTCCCACACTTGCACCAGTGCGAGTGTATCAGCGAGACTACCCATGAATGCTGAAGTGTCCCATATACCTCACTCAGCAGAGGCACTCCCTAGTGCCTCTGAGCAATTCGCTAAAGGAGCAAAGCTGGATGGTGTATGGTGTCAAGGATGCCATCACAATCATCCATTGCAACTCCTGCCAGGAGTGCAACACATACACGCAGCACTTGCTGCAAGCTGAAAAACTGCAGCTTATTGACTCTATAATATATGACATTGAACATGCATTAAAAGTGGCCTGGCCACCATTACTCACTGAAATGGCATGTCCTTTTATTAAGGACGCAGTAGCCTCCTACAAGGAGGACATATGCGAGCTCAATTCAGAGCTCGACATGCTTCACGTTGTCCTCAATAAGGAAAAGCAGATTAATCGCAAAATGGCAGATAAAATATCCACCATGAAGTCGACGCCATCAGCGCCAACTATAATCGATCTGAAATCACTGCCAGATTCGATGATGGACTCAGTGAGTCCGTCTATGCCAACTACCAGTGCTTCACCAGTAGGACCCACTCAATCTGGCCACAAGACCACATCTAAACAGAGAATGCTGGTGGTGCCCTACCCAGCATCGCTGCACACTCGTATTGCTCCTGCCATTGGCAGCCTGCCTGCAACGCAGACAGGATTCTTACCCTGCCCTTTGGGAAAAGCACTGCATCCCATGGCGGTGCAAACAAGTCATCGACCCCCAGAGTGGTTTGACACCTGCCAGCTCAACAATCAAAAATTCGTTGAGCAGCTTACGCTTGTGCATGTGACATTTGCCATGTCATGCAGCACACCATCATCAAGTGTGCTGACCACGAGCAGCAATTAGCGACTCGAATGCCAGTGTTCGATATTGCACATGACATGGCTCCCAATCTCAGGGATGCATTGTGCACGATAGAGTACTCCCCTGAGGGAGCATCACCCACTATCTGCGGGAATGGTGACAACACCCTCCATCTAGAGGATGTTGATGTATGGGTATGGCTTAAGTTAATTAAGCCAAAGAAAGACAGTCTGGTCTTTCTACAAAAGTTAACGGACCTGTTTACCAATCTTGCCGGTTCAATCTGGCGGCAAGATCTCTCAATGCTGTTGTCTACCAGTGTCGAGAAGGCGTATGAATGGCAACACCCTCATGAGAGTACGTCTCTCGATGAACTAGCCCAATGGCTAGGCATATGTATGGGTGTAGATCCCAGTAGGGCTCTCATCAATATTGAGCCCTACTTTGTGCATAAGCAGAGCAAAGTCTGCTATAATGAGACCACACAGAAGGTCCTCGACACTCACAAAGGCCGGACATTTACTGGCCTTCACATACCCATGCCCCCTCATCCCCCAGGTGGTTGGGGACAACCGTTGACATCGGACAATGATTCGTCACTTGATGGTCATGGTGGAGGGCCTCCCCGCTCGAAGGCATGTATGGACGTGCTGACGATGGAACCTTCCACCTTGTCTGCTCCCCTGCCTGCACCCGCTATTACAGCGGATGACACCAACATGGAAGTTAATCCATCTGACTCCATTTACTATGACAACACCGTCGAAGTAGCTGTGCAGTCGTCATCGACTGCACCTGCACCTATATATGCTGATCCCCCATCAGCATAAAATCTCCAAAACCTTCCTGAGGTTTGGTCTGTGGGGAGGATGTAAGAAGGTAGATTCTTACAATAGCATATATGCTACTAATTAGGGTATATAAGTCACCAGAGTGGATTATGGGTTGTATTATATAAGCCACCCACTAGGGGTGCCTGTAGGTAGTGGACAACTATACAGTTGTCCACAAGTAATTAGATAAGGAATCAGACTTACTTGTAACCACACAACTCACAGACACCAATAAACTATTGGCACAGTCTGTCCCGTGTGAACACTAGGTTTCTTACAATTCCTGAGAAGGATGGGATTAGTCCTGGATTTTAATGGTTCAGGACAAATACTAATGGGGAATGAAAAACACGTTTGGTAATGAACGCAAAATGGAAGCCAAAAGACCTCCTAAGCTGCATATAACTGCAGCTATGATGAATAAAACTCACAATTGAAGTGAGAAGGGTGAGCCACCAACAAGTGACTCACCCATAAGTTCACCACAATCACGGCGAGAGGGGAGGGGATAGAAGAAACTAAGGGGAGCATGCGCCACTTAATGGCTGTCAAAGCCAAACAGAGGAGTTTAACTCCTGCTGATTTTCCAAGATTGCGAGAGCAATGGAAAATAGAATTCACCGATATGTTTGGCCAAGTACCTTTATGGTTGCCATCATGGAGAGATATAAATCATGAGATAAATCTCATAGACAATCACAAGCAAATAAATTATCGCTTGCCTAAGTGCCCAGATGCACTTAAGGAAGAACTCGTTCAGAAAATTGAATGATACACCACAGCAGGGTGGTGGGGAAGGGCATCAGCTAAACAAGTGATACCCATGTTAAGTATCCCAAAGAAAAATGGAAAACTTCAGACAGTGTTCGATTTTTATTTGCAAAACAATAACACAGAGAAGGATGTCACACCCTTCCCTGACCAGGACACAATTGTTTTGGAAACTGTGATCTCAGAACTAAACATTGGTGTAAGGTACACAATCAAGTTTAGTCTAGCCACTTGATAGTATTCAAGGGGATATCAACCAAAGACTATTATAATGGAGAACCTGTAAGGGGAACTCTGCCTCGGCCTTCAGCGTTGCTAGGCTGAGCATGCTTACTAAAGCATAATTCCTACTCTACGGTCTGGTAGACTCCTGGGGAGTGTGTACCTGGTACTACATCCTTCTTATCTCCTTATCATCATCCGTCCCCAACCTATCACGGACACGTGATAGACCTAATGTTCTATCTTTAGTTATCTTTTGGCAGGTTATCTCAAGTATCTCCGATTGGTAGATAGTGCTGCACATATCAATTGGTCGATAGCCTTTAGATATGTTTCCTATCTAGATGCCCCTGCATTCCATATGTCTATATAAGCAGTAGATAGCTCATGTATATTCACTATCCTTGTTATACACTTGGGTTAGAGGCATTCGTCTTATAGTCCATTGACGTCCCCTTACAGAACCCAATTAAGAGATTCTACTCCGGTGATCAAATAATACTATTACGAAGCAGTAATAATGCAATTCAAAGCACTTGTAGCAAGGCTACTAGTCTGGTCAAGATAATACTTGAAAACTAAGTGAAAGAGCATACAAGGTTCCGATGCTTTGTTTTTATATGCAATATATGGGGAAAGCAGACTTAGACGACTTTATCAACTCTCAAGTTAGTTTTAACTTGCTGTTGTTGGTTTCGTCTTTTTGCTCCTTGTTTCTTGGCTATCCTTTCAGTCTTTCAATTGAACAGCTATTCAATTGATATGACCCGGAGCCTAGTCAACACTAACACAAACTAGTTAGCCAGGCAAAGGCCCTACAAGCAACAGTGCCCAGATAAGATAGAGTGTGGTAGCTTTGTGCTGACACAAGCTAGTAATCAAGCTAAGGCCCTACAAGCAACAGAGCTTGATTAGATAGAAAGTGTACTACACCCCAACACTAGTTATTTGATTAGACTTAGGCCCTACAAGCAACAAAGGCTAATCAAATAGTAGTGGTGGTTGTTACCAACACAGGCTATTAATTTAACTTTGGCCCTACAAGCAACAAAGTATCAACCGGATAGAAAGTAGTGGTTTGCTTACACAAACTAGTAGTCTTTAACTCTGGTCCTACAAACTACAGAGCTCCAACTAAAGCAGCGAAAAGCTGAAGAGATTGTGCCTCACCCCTGCAAGGTGATAAGCATACTGAAAGAGGCTCCTGCAGAGTTTTTCAGCTAGTCAAGTTCTTCAGGCTTGAACTGATTCTGATAGAAGGCTCAGGCTTCAGGCAGAAGTGGGTGTGAAATGTGTTTGATTGCTTGTCTCTAACTAGACTACCTAGGGCTATTTTTTATAGCTCTACATCTGAGACATTCTAGCTGCTTGTGGAAGGTCTGGAAACCACTGGAAACTGGTGGAAACTGGTGGAAGGTTGTGGCAGTTTCCTTATATGGACTGACCTTCCAGAAGTTTCTAGTCATTTCTACACTATTAATAGACAACTACTGATTGGCCAGAGGGGCTAGTGATGGTGACACTGCACCTCTGGCTATTAATACCTAATTAGGAAAATAGAGAGAATAAAGGAATCTATATATTAAAGTGTGATGGTGGGTGGTGGGCGTTTTTAAGCGCCCGTGATTTGTCATGCTTGGTCAGCTCTGGCGATGCACCCTAAGCTCCAGGCTTGCACCTCGCCAAAGCTTCAAAGCTTCGAGGGTACAGGCCTGCCACTGCTGCTTCCCTCTGCTCCCCAACCCCCCCTTCCCCCAGTGATCTCTGGTAAGTCTCCCTGCCCCTTCTGCTGTCCTCTCATTTTTAACTTTTTGAAGTCTTATTTAACGTACTCTTTCTCCTTCTTTTTTACACGATAGTAACTTGACGTCTATACAAATGCTCTTTAGATATTAATGGGTCTACTTCTATATCGTTCTCTCCGTTTTGATATATCTTAATATTTACTTTTGAAGTAAGGACAATCTGGTCCTAACCTCCTACTATTTCAAGGTGTCAGTGTTGTTTTACATTTATATCATGTAATATACTTTGTTAAACTTTTTGGTTCCGATAAAACAACCAGGAATAATTGACAAGGGTCTTGTCTTGAACTCGAGGTTCCAATAGTTTTATCGTATACATTCCGATACTAACTATACTATAAACTTTTATTTTCTCGTAAATTCTGTCGTGGTTTACGTAGGGTACGTTAATAGTATGTACCTCGGTTACGTTCTAAATACATACCTTTTATATATCTTTTATGTTTCAAACTTCAACCATATATAGGTCTTACACCTATGTTAAATTGTTCAATATGTCCAAACAACCTTAAATAAGTCACAGATGTTGCCAACATACACCTTATATTACATTACATGAGTGTTGAGTATTCTTCCAGAACTAACTCAGTGTAAAATTTTCGTAAATATCAACTACTTTACATATATAAAAACTCTGTCTTTTTACTAATTATTTTAGTGATGTGTCTCTATATACTTCTCTGTTACTGTGTTCTAGACTGGTTCTTCACATAACTGTATTACTTTTTTAAACTGTTCGGACTACAAAAACCCTGTCTAATATGGTTTCCCTTTGTGAGAAAATTTGGAAGAGAAAGAAGAAGATTATATTATAAGACACTATTACATTAACATACCAGTTAGCCCCTCCTGGTATCTGGGATAAATGTTCGATTCACGTTCTTCGAGAAATTAGTAAGTAAACTTTATTCCAACGAGATAAGTCTAGTAGAAGTCCTACTACTGAACCCGGGATATGTGTGAGGAATAATAAGAAAGTTTTAGAGTGATAGACTTTAACGAGATCTTCTACAGGAATCTCGTCACCTTTTTTAACAGTTACTGTTACAATAAAATGTACTATATCTGTAGTGTGTCCTGGATGGTATGTATTGTTGGTCTCTTGTACAATATTTTATGTATTCTTTCCACCCTCATGGTTTTCCTCTATATCAACTTCTGTCTTCTTTCCATCCTCTATTGACACAAAGGAAAATGTCATCTAGAGTAAGACGTTCTTAGTTTCACATATTGTTTATACAGGTTTACGAACTTTCGACACTACAGTACTGTCAAAATCCAAGTTCTTAAGTGTTGTATAAACATCTAGGTGGCCTCAGATACGTTTTTTGTAACCTTCTACGATTTCTATGTCCACACTGATCTAAACTTCACTTTAAGATACCTTCATCCTAATCCAGTCATTTTATGATATAATTTGCAAAATTTCGGATATCTCTACTAAACCTTCCTACGCTTAAAAAGTTCCAAAGTGAATTCCTTGTTACCTTTGTTGAACAGTTCTTATAAACACTATTCTTTCAGTATTACCATATAGATTTCTTTCTTGCAAAGAAACGTATAACAGTAACCACCTTAAGTGTTTGACCCTTTTACGTTCCTCCAATAGTTTTTCCACATAAAGGGTTTGTAGAATTCTGTAATCAACGTTTAATATCAAAGTTACCGTACTTCTGGTTTGAATAATGACATCAACCATTCGTATATCAACAGTTTTCCATAAAAGCCCATTCGTTTGGCTACTCTTCTAATGAAATTAAGGTCCTGGATTTCCTAGAAATATAGGATCTCATGGACGGTATTGTGACGGTCTTCTCTACCCGGAGTAGTTAATATTTCCATAATTTGAACCTACCGGACTGGTGGCATATTCTTTGACCCCTGAGTGGTGATAGGAGATATTCCGTTACACCCATATCGTTACTAAATCTTCTCAACTGTCTGACATTAAATTCCAGTATATTCGGACCTATAAGTCAAAAATGTATATATATGATGTATAACACATTACCGTTCCCCTATGTTCATAATATCTCCTGTGGTTAGATGAGAAAATCTCCAATATCTACTCCTACCTTTATGTAACTTTCATTCTACACCTTTTTTATAACCTTCTACTCTACTTGGTATAATTAAGTTTTCATATGTAGTGTTTGTCCTTCCTAATATATAGGATCCCTTCCATTCCTATATGTTTATTATCTTCAGTGTTGTTAACTAACTACCCTTGACTATAAGTTTAATCATCTGTCCTACCTTGTAAATTTGTCCGACATGATAAAGTTTTGCAACGAGTAACTGAATTTACTAGTCCTCTTTTTAGTGGAGTCATCCAAGGATCTCCTACCCGATTCTTTGATACCAAATTGTTTCCTTTTTTACCGGTATATAAATCTATCGGTATAGTTTTTATAGTTCTTACTTTGTGGACCTCGTAAACTGTTTTTGTCATGTCGCCCACTGGAAATAAAGGAAATAAATTACTATATGGGAGTACCACTGTAGACAAAACTCTGTTCCTAACTTTTTTTTAATCAGTCTCACATTTAACAAAAATTTTTGGAACAGAGTTACCTTACTACCCTTACCCCCAAATTATAATTATCTGCCCTACCTGAAAAATTGCTGGGCCGAAACACTAGAATGAGGTCTCGTTTTTCAAGTCGAGACACTTGTAAATGACCGATACGCCCTTCCTATGTTACCTTGTTTTCTCCTGTACCTCTTCCTTGATCTCACCTTTGATCTTCGGTACTTTTTTGTTTTTTAAGGTAAGATGTCATAAAAAGTATGTCCCAGTCTAAAAACAAGAGACTGGAACGTCAATCTATATTAATGGTCTGGACGGTTTTCCCCCATACCAATGGTTATGACAACCATCCTCAAAAATTTTGTAGAATAACATTATTTATTAACTTTATATTTGACAGAGATTATAACAACACTTCGTACCTCCGAGCGTCTATAAAAACATATATAGGAAGTCAGTTTACACGTTCAAGACTGACACGGAAACCTGTTATAAAATTTCCAAGAATACGAAATCCTCTTCATCAATTCAACCTACTTATAGGTTTGGTTTGTAAACTTAAAACAACAAACGTTCTCCTTCAAGAACTTATGATGATACTAGTAGGACATAAAACACCGTCTTAATTTCCAATTTCATCAACTACCTCCATGTATAACCTAGTGTCATGTACATACACTTCATAAACTGTAACTGAGACTTTTGAGTAGACATACTAAATAGTTTACCCCAGTAAAATTTTAAACCCTCAATTACACTATTTAACTATTAAAACTCAACTCCATTATCAACATGTCTTTATACTTATGAGTTGGAGTTGGATGGTGTCTGAAAATAGCATCTGGACACCTACTTATACGAGTGGTGTGGGACTTGTTCACATGACAAACACTGATAATGGGAAAACCTCTTATGGAGTCTGTTGGAAACTGAGGTCCTCTTCATAAGTGTGAAAGTTTTATGGGTTGAGTGGTTATATACAAAAACCCATATTTCCTCGTCCATTAATGTATGTTACTTCCACTCGGAGACAAGGACCGCCTTAAACACCCTATACCACTTTTCTATAAACGTGTACAATAGTGTTGTGTACACCCGTTTCTAAAATAAGAATGTTTCTGTCTCCACTTCTTTAGTGGTTAAGTTTAATTTCAGGTGTAACGAATGGAGTCATAATAGTCGTATGATAACAAGAACCCTATAACCTTTAAAAGATGGACAAGGATTTTATCCTTACTTAGTTCCCACACTAACTCTATTACATGTAAATCAGACGAACAAACGTTAGAGTTATGTACACTTACTGGGAGATGATCCCTGAAAAATTTTCACCCGATAACATACCTCGAACTCATTTTAATCCCATGACTGAGGAATCCTGCGCGTTAAACATCGGATATTATTTTTATTTATCCCAACAGGTTTTTATGATGGACAGATAAAAACTTGACAACCTTAAACGGGCAAACGAATCCCCCCCAGTGATACTGGAGGGTAGTAAAGAGTACGGTAAGTACCTGGAAAAGAAAGGTGTGGTATAAAGGAGGAACATAAAAGAGTACATTATTTACCTGGAAAAGATTAGAATACTATTATAGGGGGTGTTGTTTGGTGAGATTATTTCTGTAATAAAATCGAGTTTAGGTGTGAGGGTTAATATAACATATGATGTATTATAGAGGATCATCTCATATGGTATAATACAATTTGATTCTGGATTTGACGTAACACCCCCTATAATAGTATTCTAATCTTTTCCAGGTAAATAATGTACTCTTTTATGTTCCTCCTTTATACCACACCTTTCTTTTCCAGGTACTTACCGTACCCTTTACTACCCTCCAGTATCACTGGGGGGGATTCGTTTGCCCGTTTAAGGTTGTCAAGTTTTTATCTGTCCATCATAAAAACCTGTTGGGATAAATAAAAATAATATCCGATGTTTAACGCGTAGGATTCCTCAGTCATGGGATTAAAATGAGTTCGAGGTATGTTATCGGGTGAAAATTTTTCAGGGATCATCTCCCAGTAAGTGTACATAACTCTAACGTTTGTTCGTCTGATTTACATGTAATAGAGTTAGTGTGTAGTCTTAATTATCGAAATGTAGATAAAATTACAAATGCGATTGATAACTATGTATACATATTAGATTTCAAAAAATTTTAAAATATGTTATACAAGGAAAATGATTACTATGTATAAAATAAGTTGTCCGGATAGAGTTACATCGGTATTGACAATAACATACAGATTGTATGATACTATGTGTAGTACAGATCAACGTGAGATATAGTAGTAACGAATAAATATGAACATTTTGTAACAATATACCGAAGACATATTGTCTAGTTTTAACACTACCATACATAGAGAATATATGTGAGTAGGTTTTTTAGGACTTACATGTATTGTCTATCAATTTATGTTGTATTTGTATCTTGAAGATTGCTAAGATGAAGTAAGTCTTACAGGTAGATATAAGTCTTTGTATCGAAAATTTACACAACCAATATTATGTAGCATTTAATTTACGTGTAAACCTATTTCAATACTTGTTGGAAGACTAGGACTTACTGGGAGATTATTTTTTACGTAACATGAATGTAAACACTTTGAGATTTACTACACACTTATCTAGGTCGTTAGTTTTTAACCTCATGGGTCATTTTGAGTGGTCTCTTTAACCCGTTTTTTTCTTAAATAGACAGATTTTTATTTTTACCGTCGTAAAGTCGTATGTTTACGTCTCCGTCCCGACTTTTTTATCTTACTATGAGTGGAAACGTTGGTGTTTTTCGAGTCTCCTCTCGTCACGGACTTTATATTCTCTTTTTCCGATTTTTTCGCTTTAATATCAGTGAGTTTTGGTCGGTTTCTTGAGTGGACTATTAGGGTTCCTCCAAGTCCCTTACAAATCTTCGTACGTTCCCCGTTCTTGTACGTTTTATTGGACGTTTTTCGGGTTAAAAACGCTTAATTATTCTCCTAAATTACATTATTTGGAATGGAATCTTTCCTCGTCCCGACAGTGGACTACTCACTCTTTCGGGATTTTTTCGC
>MU134410.1:171230-224175 GCA_015039355.1 Ramaria rubella | reverse complement strand
CTTGTCGTCCAGCAGAATTTCTATCAAATAAGTTCAGTCCACGCAACAGTGTTACAAAATGCATGAGCATGAGACGATTGCTATCCTTGAAGCACTTATGAAGTGGGAGGATAAGCTGCTAGGTCGCCAGTTCACACTGGTGATGGATAACAAAGGTCTCAAATACTTCGAGACACAACAGCATCTGTCTGACAGACAGGTGTGCTGGTGGGAATTTTTCTCTCCAGATTCAACTCTACCATGGTACATGTACCAGGGGTGGAGAACAAAGTAGCCAACTGTCTGTCGCGCTGCTACGAGAATGACAAAGCAGGGTGAACATCACCCAGCAGAAGAATATGTCGACGCAGATGCGCGGCTAGACCCAGAAGGAGAATTTATCCCAACGAATAGATTCGTAGAAATACGAATGGCCGCAGCGCGACAGTTGCAACGATTACAAGATGCGACAGAGCAGTGTGTCATAGATGCGCAGCGGATGAAGCAAGCAGGGGAAGAACCTCCCCACACAAGTGGAAGGTGATGAGGAGGACAATGTACTAGCTACAACGTCGGGTGCAGACTCAGAGAGTCTACACTCACGTGTAGAACGTGAGTTTGACCTAAAAAAGCCGTAGCCAATGGCTATGGAACAGATCCAATACTCAAGAAAGTGTTGGCAAATCCTGAGGCTCACCCTCAATTTGGGGTGAGAAACGGACTGGTTTGGACAAAGAACCAGTTCAAGAAAGATGTAGTGTGTCTTTCCCTGGGAAGTTTTTTCCAAGGGGAGGAGAATGGTCGAGATAATCATTGATCATGCACATAGAGTAGTTGGCCACTTTGGGCAATTCAAAACTGACAAGTACATCAGGCGATCATACTGGTGGTCAGGAATGGCAGCTGACATAGAGTTGTTTCTGTGGATCCTGTGCAGCCTGTCAGGCTGCAAAGAAGGACAATAGATGACCAGCAGGGTTATTGCATACCCTGCCGATACCTGATAGACCGTGGCAGTCTATTGGAATGGACTTTGTTGGTCCATTGCCGGAATCGAAGGGTCATGACTATTTACTGGTCGTGATTGACAGACTCATGTCCATGGTGCATCTAGTCCCAACTATGACAAGAGTGACTGCACGACAAGTCGCGTGGTTATACCTCAAAGAGGTAGTATGGTTGCATGGAGTACTGGACTTGATAATATTGGATTGCGACTCCAAATTCACCTCCATATTCTGGAGGGAATTGCAGCGTATAATTGGGCATGAAGCTGCTCATGTCCACAGCATTCCACCTGCAGACGGATGGAGCGACAGAACGAGCGAATCATTCTGTAGGGCAAATACTCCACATGGTAGTGCAGAGTGATCAGAAGGATTGGGCCAAGAAATGCCCAATGATAGAGTTCGCACTGAACAGCTCAGTCAGCGTGACCACAGGATATGCACCGTTCAAATTGAACAGTGGATACTTGCCCCATATCGGGCAGGTGCTATCAGTGGATACTACATTTAGAGGAGTGCGGCAGTTCACACAACAAGCGTTGTGGAACTTAATTGCTGCTCACGATGCAATCATCGCGAGCCGAGTATACAGCAGACAGACACTGCTAATACCAGATGCCGTCAAAGAACGATGTACAAAGTTGGACAGCTAGTATATCTGTCTACAAAGAACCTGTCCTTACCTAAGGGACAGGCAAAGAAATTGGTACCCAATTATATTGGGCCATACTCAGTTATAGAAGTGGATAATTCCAGTTCTATGGTGAAACTTGAGTTACCCCCAGAGCTCACGGCTCAGAGGATACTACCAAAGTTTCATGTGAGTCTAATTAGACCACATATACCCAATGACGACGAATGATTCCTCGTCGTGACGTGAATCATATGTATGACTTTGGGAAAGAAGACGAACCAGAATGGTTCATAGATGAGATCCTGGCTCATCGCTGGACTAGTAACTCCAAGCTGGAGTTACAAGTAAGATGGACATTGGGAGATGTCACCTGGGACACGCATGCAAGCACTAGATGTTTATCTAGAACTAAGGGGAGTTAGAAAGCCGCTAGAGCTTCCTAATCATGCCTCATAAGGCATGAGAAAGATGACAAGGAGTCCTTAATAAAAAGGACTCGACACGAACATGATTCGTGTCGACGATTCGCGCGACGTGACAGTGTCACGTGAAATTAGTCACGTGACGCATCGGGTGCGCTCACTCTGATTTTAAGTGACGATTTCATTGCCGCTTCAAGGTTTTTTGCCACTCACTACCACACTCGCACCAGTGCAAGTGTCACACAAACTAGTATCCATGGATGCCAAAGCGTCCCAAACGCACCACTCAGCAGAGGCACTACCTAGTGCCTCTGAGCAATTCGTGATGCTCCAAAAGGAGCAATGCTGGACTGTGCACGGTGTCAAAGACGCCATCGCCATCGTCCACTGCGACTCCTGTCCAGAGTGCAACGCATATGCACAGCATTTACTGCAAGCCGCAAAACTGCGGCTAATCGACCCCCGAATGCGCAACATCAAACGCGCATTCACACTGGGGGCATGAGCATATTTTTAGCGTAAAAAATGTAATAAAAATGCTTTTTCCTTACAGATTATTCATTCACTGTTCTGGTTGAAAAATCTCCCAAAAATGCTGGTTTTTTATCAAGTTTTAGGACCTGAAAATCTGGTACATACTTCACATTTCTAGGCATGGGAAATGGATGTAAAATGTGAGAAATAATGAATTTACTCATTGATTTCATGCCACAAAAATGCAAGGACAATCTTGGTTTTCATTGACATTTTCAACAGAAAAGAACCAAAATTTATCCAAGATTCCATAGTAGAAAAAAGGTGAGAAAATTAGTAAAATATATGAGATTTTCATGAGATTTTTCAAAACTATTAGCCAATGAATAATCCAACATTTTTCTTTAGTTTTTGCAAGGAAAAACCTGATGGATAAATGTTTATCCAATGGATAATCATTCACCCATAGGCAATATATAACAAGTTTTTTGAACCGAAAAGGCAATGGAAAAGTCAATGGATAAGAGTTTATCCCTTGGATAATCATTCACCCATAGGCAATATATAACAAGTTTTCTGAACTGAAAAGGTAATGAAAAAGTCAATGGATAAGAGTTTATCCCTTGGATAATCATTCTGCCATAGGCAGAACATTTACCCCATATGGAAGAATGATTATCCAAGGGATAAACTCTTATCCATTGACTTTTTCATTGCCTTTTTGGTTCAGAAAACTTGTTATATATTGCCTATGGGTGAATGATTATCCAAGGGATAAACTCTTATCCATTGACTTTTTCATTACCTTTTCAGTTCAGAAAACTTGCTATATATTGCCTATGGGTGAATATAATAATTATCCAAGGGATAAACTCTTATCCATTGACTTTTCCATTGCCTTTTCGGTTCAGAAAACTTGTTATATATTGCCTATGGGTGAATGATTATCCATTGGATAACCATTTATCCATCAGGTTTTTCCTTGCAAAAACTAAAGAAAAATGTTGGATTATTCATTGGCTAATAGTTTTGAAAAATCTCATGAAAATCTCATATATTTTACTAATTTTCTCACCTTTTTTCTACTATGGAATCTTGGATAAATTTTGGTTCTTTTCTGTTGAAAATGTCAATGAAAACCAAGATTGTCCTTGCATTTTTGTGGCATGAAATCAATGAGTAAATTCATTATTTCTCACATTTTACATCCATTTCCCATGCCTAGAAATGTGAAGTATGTACCAGATTTTCAGGTCCTAAAACTTGATAAAAAACCAGCATTTTTGGGAGATTTTTCAACCAGAACAGTGAATGAATAATCTGTAAGGAAAAAGCATTTTTACTCACATTTTTTACACTAAAAATATGCTCATGCCCCCAGTGTCAAAGTGGCCTGGCCACCGTTGCTTGCCAAGATGGCGCGTCCTTTTGTTAAGGACGCAGTATCCTCCTATAAGGAGGATATATGCGAGCTCAACTCAGATCTCGACACGCTACACGCCACCCTTGATAAAGAGCAGCAGATTAATCGTGAAATGACAGATAAAATATCTGCCATGAAGTTGGCGCAATCAGCACCGACTATAATCGATCTGACCTCATTGCCAGATTCAATGACAGACTCAGTGAGTCCATCTACAACCACAACTGGAGCCTCACCGGGAGGACCCACCTGATCCGGTTGCAAGACCGCATCCAAACAGCGAACGCTGGTGGCACCGTACCCAGTGTTGCTGCATGCTCGCATTGCCCCCACCATAGGCGACCCGCCTGCAATGCAGATGGGATCCTTACCCCACCCATTGGGCAAGGCACCACACCCCACTGCAGTGCACACCAGTCGTCGACCCACTGTGTGGTTCGACACGTGCCAGCTCAACAACCCAAAATTCGTTGAGCAGCTCACGCTTGCACACACAACATTTGCCCTGTCGCGCAGCACCATGCAGCATGCTATCATTAAGCGTGCTGATTGCGAGCAGCAACTCGCTACTCGAACGCCAGTGTTCGAGATCACGCATGATATGCCTCTCAATCTTAGGGATGCATTGTGCACGATTGAGTACTCCCCGGAGGGAGTATCACCCGCCATTTGTGGGAACAGCGACAACACCCTCCAACTAGAGGATGTTGATGTATGGGTATGGCTTCAACTAATTCAGCCAAAGAAAGACAGCCTGGTCTTTCTTCAAAAGCTAACGGAGCTCTTCACCGTCCATGGCCAGTGGGCCGATCTTGCCGGATCAAACTGGCGACAAGATCTATCAGCGCTGCTGTCCACCAGTGTCGATAAGGTGTTCAAGTGGAAACACCCCCACGAGAGTACGACTCTTGAGGAACTAGCCAAATGGCTAGGAAACCATGCGGGGGTAGATCCTGGTAGGGCTCACATCAACATTGAGCCCTACTTTTTTCATAAACAGAGCAAGGTCTGCTACAACGAGACTGCACAGAGGGTCCTCGACGCTCGCGAAGGCCAGACATTCACCAGCCTTCATATACCCATGACCCCTTGCCCCCCAGGCTTCTGGGGAGCACTGTCAACTTTGGACGATGATTCGTCCTTGGACGGACGCGGTGGAGGGCCACCCCGCTTGCAGGCACACATGCACGTGCCAACGACAGAACCATCTGCCCTGTCTGCCACTGACCTGGCATCCGCTACCACAGCAGATGATACTACTATGGTCGACCCAGCTGACTCCTTGTACTACGACCACACCGTCGAAGTAGCCACGCAGTCATCATTGACTGCGCCTGCACCTATATATGCTGATCCACCATCAGCATAATGGTTCCCAAACCTGCCTGAGGTTTGGTCTGTGGGGAGGGTGTAAGAATGTAGATTCTTACAGTAGCATATATGCTACTATTTAGGACATATAAGTCACCAGAGTGACTTATGGGGTTTGTATTATATAAGCTGCCCACAAGGGGCGCCGGTAGATAGTGGACAACTATACAGTTGTCCACAAGTAGATTACATAAGATACCTTTTTTACTTGTAAACCACACCGTCGCAGACACCAATACAATTATTGGCTCAGTCTGTTAGTGTGAAACAGTAAGGCTCTTACACTGAACAGTTGATCATAATTGTATGAGGGTCGAATTTGCAATTTATACACATCCACTGCAGAAAATGCTGCAGTGGATGACTGAGAAGGAAAGAAAGATGATTAACAAGTGTAGCAAAGCTTTTGCCACAATACTCACTGTGATTCCAAGTTTGCAAGCAAAAAAGCAAGCGGAACACCTTTGCCTGTCATTCAGTCTCTGCCTACAATAGTACTCAGAAAGAGCTTCTCGCTGTTCTTTCCTTTGCAGGTATTGTGTGTTGAGTCAAGGCAAACCACATCCCCATATTGTGGCATGAGCTGAATAGCTGATTAGTAAAGAAACACTTATTTTGTGCAGTAACCTAACCTGTTGCTGCCATGAGGAGCATAAAGAGATTGTATACCCGCCATGTGCTTCTTCTCCAGGTGTTTGGTCATAAGAAACCTCCCAGCCTTTCTCTCACAATGTATCTAACCAAAGATGGACACTCTCATCTGCATCTTCAGATAAGAAGGTATCCATGTTTGCTTTTCACTGCACTGCATTATAGATGTCCATAGGACTAATCTTCATACTAAACGGCATTTTCTCTGCCTCAGCTGTAAGCTATCAGTGGAACAGGGTTGTGTAAGTTAAACAAATTGATAGGCTAGACAACACTTACCTCAGCCAACTCATCACTTGTCATCTGAAGCATTGCCTTGATTGCCTTCTGATCAAATCCCTCCGCCACCTTCTTGTCTAGCCACTCACGAACCTCATCCGGACTTCTCAATGACCTCATGTCTGTAAGTGAAGCAGGTTCTGCCAATGGTAATCAAGTCATTGTTCCCACATCTTGTTTTGAACACTGGTAACTCACGATGACCATCATGCTTCCAGAGATATTCGACAAACACACTGTCCAAACCCATTCGTTGGGATATAGTTATATTGGCCTTGCAGTTGCATTATGCTTTTGTCTCGCTTGCGGCATTTTTGTGGGCTTAGGTTTTCATCTCGCCGGTCCTGGTAATGACCAGCATGATCACATTCGTACGTATTCTTCCACATGTACTTGCATTTATGTTTTGCTGCTGGATCTAATTGCCAAATCAGTCCTGCCAGGATGTGATTGGCTGGACTCTGCTGGAGACATACTAGAGACATAGAGCTTCTTGAGTTGCCAGTTGGTGGTTCTGGACTGTAACCAAAGCCACTCCTTCCACCCATCAGCAGGTGCCTCGAAGCAATGTGGATTGGCTGGGAATTCTTCTGGTGTGAGCAGGTGTTCAATGGCAAGCTTGAGAGATTCGAGGATCATTGTAAGTAAGTCTTGAAATTTATGGGATATATGAATGCTTGAACAATCTGAGTTGTGAATAAAGCATGATTTCACACAATTTGTTGATATTTGGACTTAGTAACTAGTTAGTGCTAGTGCGCTGTCCATTTTTGACAAAGTGCAATGAAAAGTGCAGGGTAACAGCCTATGGGTGCTGGAGGACCTGTCAGAAGTTGAATCTTCATGGTGGGTCTTTAAGAACACCACCAAACTTCCCATGACATTCAATAGCGTAATCGGCCTCAAGGACTTGGCCGTAACAGGGAGATACTGTTAGATCCCAGATCTGTATTCTGCTGTTCCGACGTTTTCTGCATTACGATGAGCCCTTTCCACTTATTTCCGATATTCCCCATTTATCATTCCCAGTCATGATCCTATTTTTATTTATCCCCATATGTCTTATCTCGATCTCCATACTCACCCTGATTTCAGAACTCCATATCGCACCCTTATCTTTCCATTTCCGATTTCGGAATTCTGCATGTTCCTTTAAATACACTTTCTTCGTTCGAGCCTTCCTTAGCATATATATCTTCTTTCTTTTGTTGTTATATCTCTGTTCATTATACCTCATTATATCTTGTTACATCTTCGATACATCTCTATTACATCTTCATTGCACTTCACTATAACTTGTTAAAACTTGTTATCTGCTACAACCCGCAACATCTCTCTCATCAGTAACAAGCCTTGAACCTTTGAGTCCTTATTCTGATTTTCTCCAATTATTCCAACTACTCCAATTCCGACACTCTCAACATTTCGAAACCCATTCTTTGATTACACTCGCTTTCCCGTAAAGCCAACACCCTTGCTCAATATTCATTTATCGTTAACCCTATCCTCCCCGCATTCAATTATTCCGATTCTGAAATACCCGAGATCTTTCGCTCATCTCTGATAAGTCTTAATGTACTATCTGTCACTGATCCTTTCCGAATAGACCCGATCATCGGAACTCTGCTATATCCGTCCGGTCTCAAATCCGAAATACCAGGGCACTAGAAATCCAAGAGGGCGCAACCCTTAAGTTGAAGCCAATGCCAGTATAGATCAGTCTTTGGATCTCCGATTTCCAACTCATCCAATATTCCACGCATTTCCAAATATCGCGACCCCGATTTCGGTCAAGGAGAGTTCCGACCCAACCCGACCAGGCATCCGATCCAGCACACTAACAGTACTGTGAAAGGCAGTAAATTCTCACGGTAAAGTACTTATTTTCAACTGGGCTAAAAGGCCACTATGCCAAGTTATCTGACACAGTCTGCGAGCACTATTTAAGCAGCAACATATTACAGAGTCACCAACCGACAAAACGGTCTGTAACAATGCCTGCTGACGAAACAAATGGCACGTGGGTCCCTGATCCTGGGGTGACATGGCTGACAAAGGAGGAGAAAAGTAGATTTTGGTGGATTCTCACAGACAATGGGGAAAATGCAAGATGTCAATGGATTTTGCATGGCTGCTGACCAAACAAGTGCCATGTGGGTCCCAGAGTGTGGGGCGACGTGGCTCACAAAGGAGGAGAAAAGTAGATTTCGGTGGATTTCGGTAGATTCTCAAGGACAATGGGTAAATGCAAGATGTCAATGGATTTTGCATGCCTGCTGACAAAAACAAATGTCATGTGGGTCTGCGATCCTGGGGTGACATGGCTGACAAAGGGGGAGAAAAGCAGATTTCGGTGGATTTCGGTAGATTCGCATGGACAATGGGGAAAATGCAAGATGTCAATGGATTTTGCATGCCTGCTGACGGCTTGAGAAACTGCCGAAATCCACTGAAATCCACTGTTCTCCTCCTTTGTGAGTCATGTCACCCCAAGACGGGGGACCCATGTGGCACTTCTTTCGTCGGCAGGTATGCACAATCCATTGACATCTTGCATTTTCCCCATTGTCCTTGAGAATCTACCGAAATCCACTGAAATCTACTTTTCTCCTCCTTTGTGAGTCACGTCACCCCAGGATCAGGGATGCATGTGGCACTTGTTTCATCAGCAGGCATGCAAAATCCATTGACATCTCGCATTTTCCCATTGTCCTTGAGAATCTACCAAAATCCACCAAAATCTACTTTTCTCCTCCTTTGTGAGCCACATCACCCCAGGATGGGGGACCCACATGGCACTTGTTTTGTCAGCAGGCATGCAAAATCCATTGACATCTTGCATTTTCCCCATTGTCCTTGAGAATCTACTGAAATCTACTTTTCTCCCCCCTTTGTGAGCCACGTCGCCCCACACTCTGGGACCCACATGGCACTTGTTTGGTCAGCAGCCATGCAAAATCCATTGACATCTTGCATTTTCCCCATTGTCCGTGAGAATCCACCAAAATCTACTTTTCTCCTCCATTGTGAGCCATGTCACCTCAGGATCGGGGACCCACGTGGCACTTGTTTCATCAGCAGGCATGCAAAATCCATTGACATCTCACATTTTCCCCATTGTCCTTGAGAATCTACGGAAATCCACTTTTCTCCTCCGTTGTGAGCCAT
Source organism: Ramaria rubella (assembly GCA_015039355.1). Classification (NCBI taxonomy): domain Eukaryota; kingdom Fungi; phylum Basidiomycota; class Agaricomycetes; order Gomphales; family Gomphaceae; genus Ramaria; species Ramaria rubella. Next base: position 214,767 of record MU134410.1, on the reverse strand, counting down.
GTCACCTCAGGATCGGGGACCCACGTGGCACTTGTTTCGTCAGCAGGCATGCAAAATCCATTGACATCTCGCATTTTCCCCATTGTCCTTGAGAATCTACTGAAATCCACCGAAATCTACTTTTCTCCTCCTTTGTGAGTCATGTCGCCCCACACTCTGGGACCCATGTGGCACTTGTTTCATCAGCAGGCATTCAAAATCTATCTCTCACCTTTTCCACCATGTGGCCTGATTCTGGTGTCCACCATCATCATTCCCACTTCTACTGGATTTTCAATGATTCTGCTGGATTCCCTGTCATCCTGGTGCATTCCCCTAGATGATCGTAGATTCTCGTGGATCCTGCTCACTTGTCCATCATTCTCATGGATTCTCTATGATTCTTGTGGGTTCCAGTGGAACCTCCATGATTCTGGTGGATTCCACAAGATTCTCACAGATTCTTCCAGATTCTCATGGATTCTGCCAGACTCCACATGATTCTGGTGGATTCTGTGAGACTCTGGTAGATTCTCATGGATTCTGGTTGATTCTCGTAGATTCTCATGGATTCTCATAGATTCTCATGGACCCCCGTGGATTCTGTTAGATTCTGGTAGATTCTGGTAGATTCTTGTGGACTCTGGTAGATTCTCATAGATTCTGGTGGATTCTGGTAGATCCTGGTGGATTCTGGTGGATTCTGGTGGATTCTGGTAGATTCTGGTGGATTCTGGTGGATTTTGGTAGATTCTGGTAGACTCTGGTGGATTCTGGTAGATTCTGGTGGATTCTGGTGGATTTTGGTAGATTCTGGTAGACTCTGGTGGATTCTGGTAGATTCTGGTTGATTCTATAGGGTTCTGGTGGAATCTCCATAATTTTCCAGGGTGGAAACCCAAGCATTTCCCAAAAAATTTCCCCATGTTTTCCCCATGTTTCCCCCAGGTTTCCTATCATCAGAATGCCATAGGAAAATTATAATCAAATCTAAGATTTCCCATGGGATTTTCCAGGTTATAATTCCCTGAGGAGACCATGAATTCCCCTACAGTATACCTTCCATGTGAATTTTATATTCCCCCACAGTTTTCCATGGATGAACACTTTGGGAAAACTGTAGATATTCCTTCAATTTTTCCACTGATCTCCACTCTGATTTCCCAGGGTTTTCCCTCCTGAAAAATCTTTGGAAAAACATCAGATAATGAACAATATTCCCACTGACTGTCTTGCTGGAAAACACTGGAGAAACACTCTGTTTACCAATGATTTTCCTCACCATTGTCACACCATAATCCATTATGTCTCCCAATGATTTTTCTAGGCCTGGAAATCTTTGGAAAATTCCCTAGGTTTTCCTAGTTGGATTTTCCTTGGAAGATCCACCCAGTTCCAATGGTTTTCCTCAGGGTTTTCCAGGTCAGAAAATTTTGGCATGCCTCCAGTGGTAGTTTTTAGCAGTTAATAACTGCCATAAACTCCCCAAAGCTCCTGGGGGCTCCCGCCCCCGGACCCCTGTTAATAACGGTTAAAATTACCCTGCAAAAAAGGTCAGGAAGACCAGCGCTGTAAATAACTGCCAGTTAAGAACGAAACTAGTTTTACCCGGAACCCTAATGCCCGGGCGTGATCACAACATGGAATCATGATGCCAAGTTGGCGGAGCGATCAGTGTACGGTTTCGCGTTGCCGAACGGGCTCTTAGTAAGTTAAGTGTAAAAACTCTTACAAACACGCTTATGGACTTCAAAGTTCAAACGGCTGTGGTTTTCGTTAACAAACATATGTCAGGCACTCTCAGCAACAACTTTAGCTTAGGGAAGTACATGCTCTCCACAGTTCCTATCATCGGCGCGAATACTGGTGGCTTTAACGTTCGTTTCCATCGTGGCCTCCAATGGACCGCCAACCCCGACTTGAGTAATCAATGTGGACAAATCAGTGTTTTGTCCATGCCCCTCCGGCAAACCTCACTTCAGACACCCATTCCATTGCTATGCTTATTGAACACAATATCCTCAATTGCGTCCATTAAAAATTCTGCTACAGATACCCTGAGCGTGCCAAGGTATGAAAAATCAAACGTAAAAAGGCCTGCGGCTGCTCATTAAAGGACGTAGAAGGGCAAATGAGTAAGCGTGGATTCCCCAAGAAGTCCAAATCGTAAAAAAAAATAATGGATCAGGCAGTTACGTCAAAAGACTTGAACAATGTCAATGTACCGTCCTGATCTCAAAGATTCTTGGATTCTTGCTCGAGCGCCGCAGATTGGAAAAGGTTCTGCAAGGCAGGCGTGACACTGTACAATGCGTAAACACATTAATTCGTTCGACTTGGACGAAGACAGCATAAACGTGACACGTACGCTTGGTAACCATCGTTCGGTGATACGCTCTGCTGTCCCAAGGCCGGTGAAAACGTGTTCGTGTCCGCAGCAGGCGCCTGAGGCTGCTCAGTGGGTGCGGTCAAATTCGTCTGGCCCCACTGGTACTGTGTGATGCCCGCAACCTCGCCATCAATCATAGCCTGAATCCACTGCTGATACGCAGTCACTTGTTGCGAGTCCGTAAGGGGCATCTGACCTTCCTCTACACCTACACCGAGTGCGGTCGGAGCGGGTATTTCGGGTTCTGTGGTGGTTGTATTGACTGGGAAGAACGGTTGCGACGAATTGAAGGGGGTGAATTCAGGGGCATTGTCCTGCGAAACGAGACCGAAACCAGTGACTGAGACGGGTTTACCGGCCCTGGATTGAAAATAAATAAATTTAAAGGCGGAACTGAATCAGCGTGAATAGGCTTACATTTGTCCGGCCTGAACTTGCTGTTGAATCCATGTCAAACCCGCTTGGACCGTGTTGTTAAAAGCGTTCAGATTTGGATCCAACGGCGCGTACGTGTTCTGGTCAGGGAACAGCTGGCTATTAAACACACAGCGTCAAAAATAATACACAATATAAAAGCAAAACACTATACAATGTACTAAATCCAATGCTGAAATGAGGTGTTAAGTATTGCAATGCGCACCAAAAAATTGTTGAAACGTACTCTGGAATGCTCAGGATGTCCTGGCTATCCACGCCCTGAGAACCATCTAAAGCGGGGCCAACACTTTGGGTGCCCTGCTGCCTCTTTGAAAAAACTTTGTCAGTGGTTGGTCCACGGTACGTCCAGATGGCTTTTTCGCCTCGAGCGCGTTTTTCCGAAGCACCTTCAGAGCGCTGCTTGATGGCCTGAGCACTGCGCTTCCAATTGGCTCGTCGGTCGGCGAGTATAGATTTAGTAGTGAGCAGAGAACGTTTCGTCTGACCGGGAGAGGGAGAGGGTTGCGGAGCGGGTGGTTTGAAAAAGAGCTTGGGACAATCCATGCACATGAACCCCTGCGTACTATAGAGACTAATGGTAAACAGCCAGGCAAACAAGCGCACTGTCACACCTACCCTGAGGCGACAAGGTGATTTGGGTCGAGCTGCTTCACCCGAGTTGCAATCGTCGCGTGCCATTGGGTGATATTCAGAGATGAACAAGTTGGTGAGTTGGGGAGCGTAGAGTTACACCTAGGGTCGTTGGCGAGCTCCCAGCCAAGCAACTCGGTATTATTTACGTATCGCGGGATGAGCACGCCAAGGTAGTTTTCAAACGCATCAATCAGTGTCTGGTTTGTGAAAAACTGATCATGCTCTGTGAGGTTGTGAGCGCGCACGTATGCATCCATTCCACCATAGTCATTGGACAAGAAACCTGGCGGGTGGGTGACATTTGTAGTAGGAGTTGTAACGTTCGCGCGTTTCGATAATGTCTGAGTGGAATTTGTCGAGTTTGTAGGCCGAACTGGATTCCAATTGTTTGTGAGGGTAAACTGGACATGTAGGCCATTTGCCTTTGCGGAGGCAAGGATTGTATCGAGCCGCTGAAGACCACTAACACCAGTATTGATTGTCACTGTGCCATTGGGGTTGAACGCCTGCGATGGTCAGTATATTGAAGATCAAGCTAATTAAACAAAGCAAACCTGGAACCAAGCGCCAGTGGTAGGAATTTCCGTGACATCGTTAAAGGCCCAAGTGCGGACAACAGAGATATTTCTCGCAGCGATGGTCTTGAAAGTGAGATCGATATCATCGTCTGATAGCTGCTGGAGCCAGTACGCGTTGGTTCCAAAATAGAAAAAAGGTCTGCGGAAAGGTGAGTCCAATCGTCTGAAAGGGAGAACTTGAAACACGTCGGTGCACTGACTGTCCGTTGATCTGAAATTGGCCGTTATTCGTCGTAACAAAACCTTGCGAAGCTGGCGTGGCATCATCACGCTTTTGTGGGCGAACAACAGGGGTCGGAATCCATGATGTAGAGGCCACAGAGTCAACGAGACAGGCTACAGCAGCTGCAGCTGCAAAATACCGCATAATGCCAGGCGATGGGCAGCTGCGCGCTCGTTGGGGACCAGAAGAGACCAGGTCCAGCGTCGAGAGCCCCATGAATCATGTCCATTTCGCTCTTTATACGAATGGAATTACTTTGAAAAGCGGTAGTGCCTCAGCACGGCTGATCGGGGCGAACCACTGTGCCTTAGGACCTGCGGCGCTCTTGTATCTCACATAAGCCGTGAGGAACCAACAAAGGATAGCGAACCCTTTACACAAGTTTACCCACGGTGGATTATATTACACCTAATACGCGACTAACTAGTGCAAGCCAAAGCAACCAACGACCTCAGCAGCCTCACGGTTCCTCACTCAGCCAAGCCTCAGCGCTCAGCCCCGTATATATGTCTCCCGAACCACGGTTGTGACATGCACAGCCAGATATGAGGTAATCAAACCATGTATCTTGTTCATTTTTAGCTCGTGACATTTCGGTTCTACTTTTTCATAATCTTCTCCCTCGCTTCCACATACCTTTCCCAAAGCGAGTGCCATGCACTCCCAGCTCCCACCGACTCAGTCGGACCCCCCGCCCATCCTAGTGCCCGCTCGTAACATTCCAGCGCCTTCGCATCCTCGCCCTTGATCTCCCCATATAATACCCCGGACAAATCCCAAGCTTCCGCTGCCGTTGTGCGCGCGTCTCTTAGAATTCCCCCAGCCAATGTCCGTAGCCACCGTGATTCTCGGTATGCTGATGCTAAACCTGCACTTGACGCCGGCGATTGTGTCACCTTCCTGGGAGATGCAGTAGCTGTCTTAGGACTGAGCTCGGATGTCACGTCTCCACGCGAAAGTGACATCCCAGTGAGTTGTTGTGCTACAAGTTCGGACGAGGAAGCAGCTGTCAAAAGGTCCGTGAGAGGCCCCAGAAGTGGCGAAGGGTCCGCTAGAACCGATGGCGTCGCCATTGAATAGCTGACCTCCGCGTGATGTACCGCCAGAACAGATTTCCGCTGCATCAAATGCATGTAGTGCAGCGTCTGTCCAGGCGATCGTGGTTTGCGCGAAGCCAATGATGACGCAGAAACTTCGTGCGTGGGAACCATATCATCGATAAGGGACATGGCGCTTTCTTGAACGTGTTTAGCTTCCACAAGCAATTTCCTTTTTGAATAATAGGCCGAAAGAGATACCAAAGCCGCGACGAGCGTCCTTTGAGCCGCTGGTGAAGCTGGTGGCTGAGTGGGCAAGTCAATGGATAAGAATGTTGGAAGTTCCTTGTCTGGTGGCGCAGCGGAAGGGCCATTTTCGCGATGTGACGAGCCTCGTGTCCATTTCCACAATGCAGATGCGATATTATCGTCCTTCCGAGGTGGGGGTGGTCGAATTGTGTGAGCAGATGGGGCTTCTAGCATAGTAGTATTCTCTTCGGTAAGGCCAATACCTGTGGCCCACCACGTAAGGGCTGCCTCGTTTTCTCCGAGGCGCTCAGAAACGTCACCAAGTTTGACCGCAAAACGCGCTTGCGCGAGCCTTTCCCCCCCTCGGCCATCCAAAATCTGGAGGTAGTCTGCTCGGGCCCTTGACAACGCCGCCCTTGTCCCTATGCGCTCCAATATTGCCCCATGACGCTCGAGTAGGTCCAAGCCAACTTTATCCGAAGGCAACCTCCCATCATGGTCGCGTACGCGGTCCATGGCGGCCTCCAAGTACATGCGGGCAAGATCGAGGTATGAACCTGCCACGTTCAGACTCCCCGCTCCTCGACCTCCTTTGTCTTGGGAGATCGTAGTAGTTATGCCAAGACGAGAGCTGTTTTGCAGGGTGTACCACGCAGCGCGGAGAACGTGTCGCCCGTAGACGCCTAATGCAGGACTCGTGCCCCCGGCAGGACCGCCCGTCCAACTCTCGGCCTCCCAGCCCCACCGTTCCGCGTCCTCGTCTGCGTCTAGACGCATCTGGCGCTCTATCCAAAAGTGCCCACCCTCAAACGCAACCGCAGTCACGCACCCGATGATAAGTGTACCATAACCCACAAACGCAAGTATTTTGCCAACGTTCCTGAACGCAAAGAGCGCGTGTCCGATGAAATCGTTTTGAACATTTTGCGCACTGCCTTCGGATTCGGGGTCAGGCTCGTAGCGGGTAGGCGACGTGCGCGGACTATCTGCAAAGGCACGCGAGCGTAAATACGTGTTTGATGCTGGCCTAAACGATACACGGTTGACGATAAGTTGTGTTGAGTAGCATCGTAGCAAGGTCATAAGTAATAGGCTTGCATTTGCTCCCGCGATGATAGATCCAGCTGACACTGAAAATATACCGACTTCCAAATATCCTGATGTCAGTCCGGTATGTTACAAAAAATTGTTAAGATCAATGTTGTCCCATATGCTATTACTCTTTTAGTTTGCAGACATGCTCATTAGCCCACATCCAGTCTGTATTCAAACTAATAACTACCAACGATGCTTAATAGAAATCATTTAGGACTGCTAGAACATCCTGTCAATGACCCAACGATGGTGACCTTCGTCAGTTGAAGGAGACTCAAACATCATGATGGACTCCAGACTCACGTGGGCATCATCATTCCATGGCATGACAACTTGACTAAACAATTCGTTCAGATCGTCGCTGGTGAAACCCCCATTGATTGCAGGTTCAAGTTCGTCATCGTCATCGTCACGGTCCCACCAGTGCGGTCTTCTTCGATTTTTCCCCCGTTTATACTTAGCCTTCTGTCCACTTTCACCCTTTTCCTTGCCTGGAATTGGTATTTCCTTGCTTAGGGTATATTGTAACCCCATATGGAGCCCCGGATTGTGCAATCTAGCCTTCAGCAGGCCAGATCCACTCCATTCTTTCACCTGAAGCGCCTTCGCTGCTCTCATTTTGGGGTCAATCCACCAACCAGTGGGCGGGAGTGCGACTCTGGAGTGCGAGTAATAGCACTTGGCATTGCCAAATTTACAGTTACCCAAGAGAAAGAATATGCAAACATTCTTGCCCCTGACGAATAAAGTGGGTCAATATGAAGCTAGTCCTCCACAATTGCAACTCACAGTCTATCCCGTACGCTGAGCTGGTCTGGCGCATGAGAGAATGCACAAGCCGTACCTCGGACGCAACCATCGTGATTGTAGTAGCGACAAGGCACACCATTGCCATTATGCTCGGAGTCTTCAGAATCTGTGCAGTATTCTGGGGTTCATATTTTGGTTCCTTCTCATTCGGGCTGTCATCCTCGTCGTCCTCTCCATTCCATGAAGGAGAACGAAGTTGGCGAAGACGTTCGAGCTCCTCCATTTCGACCTGAGCTTCCGAACAATCTTGGTCAATGCGGAGCATTGCTTTGGCATCTTTATAGCGGCGAGGAATAAACTATTGCATCGACACAAGCAGGAAAGGAAACCTACCGCATAATGCACTGTCATACATCCCCATTGCTTTTCTTGCTTGAAGACGACGATACCTGGCTTTCAAATGAAAAGGGTCGAGCATCAAGGCCGTTTCAGCAAACGCATCAGCCACATCATATCTGGTTCATGGCATAACAATATTAAGCACAAATGTACCAGACAAAGTCACTTACCCTTCTAGTTTTAAATAGGCCGCTGCCGCGTTAGAATAATAATTTGGCTCAATATTGTGTATCCTTATGGCCTCCAGATAACTCTCTATAGCATCCAAGTACTCGCCTTTCTTGAAAAAGGCATTTCCCTCGAGAGGACTCGTCACGAAGGTCATGAAGACAAGAGAAAATGCTCACTTCCTCTTTGGCGGCTTGGGAATCCTTCACCCTTTTCTTGAAAACCGTTCGACGTTGCGCGGCTTTGATTGCTATGGCTTCAATGATTTTTTGGTTGACGGTGGCGTTGGACATGAAAATAAATCACGAACAGTCACAGATGCGTCACTCGACTCCAAGTTCGCAACACGCGTCCCCGCGTTCTGACGAGCCCATCGTACTCAGAACATTTACTGATACCATACTACACTCTGCTGTTACGCTATTAAATTACAGTTCTGCTGAAAGACGTATACGATGAACACTTGGGTTTTCTTCCAATTCATCTATAAAATCTCGTAGGGCCTCCCGAGTATCATCATCTAGGATAACACCTCCATTCACAGGCACTTGCACTATCTCAAACAGCAGAACATTATACTCAAGATCACGAAGTCGCTTAGCGAGCGCCCCACAATTATCAGGCGCTGTCATAACCTAAGGGCAGGTGTAAATGACCATAGAAAGGAATAGCATAACTGACTACTAACTTCAATGACGCGTCCTTGGGGGTCAGTATCATCAGCTGCTGACCCTGTAAGATCATGAGCGCCATGATCCACAGCCTCTGACCATAGATCGTCGTACGCTTGGCCAGGGCGTAGAGATACTTGCAACAACGCTTTTTTTTCGAACATATACGATACCGAGGTCAACTGTGCTCTAAAAAATCAATTTGAGTTTGGGTATGCAAATATGTGGATTATATTCACCCGTGATCTTTAACGATTTCTTTCAATTCACGTAGTGTCCGAGTATTATTATCGGAAAGGCATTCGCTTTGCTAACATGAACTTTGGCAAAAACTAAAAGAAATAGAAGCTTACATCATAAGACCAACCTTCCCTGCAAATAAGGCTTCATACTGAAACTCCTCGTTAGCATCCCTCCCTTTCTTTTGCGCCTGGTGATACATTCGTCATTGCCGCACAGGTGCAGCGGCATTAAAGGATCACATACCTGATCTAAAGCAGCCTGGATGTTTGATTTGGGTACACCGTTTGCTTTCGCCTTGGCAATTGCAGTTGCGAGCGCATTATTCAATAGTGGATCCATCGAGTCGCCTTCTAGAGTCGAACAAATGAATGAATTCGGAAAGAGATTACACGCATGAGCAGTATTACCAACTTCTCACAGCAAAGATTATATCCTTCAAGTGAATTTAGAAGCAAAAGTTACACAATGAGTAAATACTGACCCGATTCGCTTTGCTATAGATTTTAGACTTCATTTTGTCATTTGCGCCTTTCCCTTCTTTGATTTTAGACCACTACGTATCATCTATACATGAGTGTGAAGCTTTATGAACGAGAGAGAGGTGTGCCTTGTTGTGTCCAGAGGAGGCACTGGCTGAACTTGTTAAACATCGAACAGAATGAGAGCGGAGACGAAGCATGTCAAAAAGTATGAACCGATTGTCTGGCGAGTCAAGCACTTCACCGAGAACACCGACGGTCTGCTTCGTGGCATGGGCTCTATCTTGTCCCTCTTCGCGGGAGGACGCACAACTGTCTGCAGATCTGGTCTTCATTTATCACCTTCTCCAGCCCACTTGCAAGTCGACAGCTCCAATTCTGTCTCTTTGAAGTCGTTCATAGAGACCCGATGTCCAAGCGTTCTCACAAAGTTCAGTCCCGCTTGGTGGTTGTTCAACGGTCATCTTCAAACGGGGTAATGCACCAAACACTTTACCCTTTCACCGGAGTGAAGGAATCCACTCACACAACCAGACAGATACTGTGTTGCCGGTGATTTCTCCACCGTCGATAAGATTGTCTATGAGAGGTCCGGAGACTTATCTTCTTCCGTCATAATACTTTTACTTGAACATTTTACTCTAGACATCTTCTTCGTCTTCAGGATGGCGGAACTATGTGCCTTAAGCTTCCTTCTTTGTGCATGTCGTACGATCGCTTACCCCGCATTAGAGGTGTAGACTTCACGGGTCCATGTAGTCAAGATGCCTTAGATCCCGAGACACCAATTGTTGTAGTATTGCACGGTACGATTGTCTCCCGGAAACTTTACATGCGCTAACCTTGGTTGCAGGTCTCACCGGCGGTAGGATCCTCTCGGGTTGCATGTATTAAACTGCAACAACCCTGATGTTCGTCACAGGGTCCTACGAATCCTACGTTCGTTCTATCCTGGCATTTACATGCTCTGCCAAGGAACAAGGCGGTTTAGGTTACCGTGGTGTGGTCATGAACTTTCGCGGCTGTTGGTCCTTGACCCGTTTTGTATTCCATCAACCATCGAAGTTAACCGGGATCCGTCTTAGGTGCCGGCGTAGAACTCACCAGCGCACAGCTGTATTCTGCAGGTTACACTGATGACTTCCGTACAACATTATTCTATCTGTCGACTAGGTTTCCTCAAGCAAGACTCCTTGGAATAGGCTTTTCCCTGGGTGCAAACGTCTTGACACGCTATCTAGGCGAAGAAGGTAAAAACAGTAAGTTGGCCTCAGGCTGCGTTTTAGCATGTGTGAGTGCACTTTGCTATTATTCCTGTTTTGAATGACACTTGCTGAGATCCCCTTAGCCTTGGGATTTGATGAAAAATAGTGATAAGTCCGTTGCCCTTTTTGGATGTCGATTCACTTCTCCAGAGCTGATCTTTCGCGCAGCCTCGAGGTAGTAAGCTCTCCTCATTTGCCTTTACTTTGCGTATGATTCAATTTCAGGGGCACTGGTTTTCACGCACAATATACTCTAAAGCAATGGCAAATAATTTATGCGGACTAGTCAAGCGTAACCTTTCCTCCCTCTTAAAATTTGGCCCCCCAACCATTACACCAAATTTGAAGACCTTGGTGACGGTCGAGATGCGTCGCCTCATCGATGTAGACGAGCAATTGACACGGTTTCTCGGTGGCTCGTCCCCACCATTTCCATTCCCCACTGCGAAAGCGTACTACAAGTGGGCATCGAGCCATCACCATGTGAAAGATATCAGAGTACCTTTTCTAGCAATTAACGCTCTAGACGACCCTATCGTCAGAGACGTGCCTCTCCCTGTCGCAGAAGAAGCGAGCTACACAGCCATTATGGTCACGCAGCACGGCGGTCATTTGGGATGGTTCCACCGAAACAGTGAGATTGGCTTTTGGGCTGTCGAGCGGTGGGTCAAGAAGCCTGTTTGCGAGTGGTTGGAAGCAACAGGGGAGCATTTGGTTGTCAGAGCAGGTGACCCAGAACCCTCCGAACAGGAGAATGGATACACACGATCAGTCCGAAATCCTAAAATTGGGTACAAAGAGGTTGGTCAGTCGGAAGTGGTCGCATCTTCCGGAGCGACAGGTGTTCTAGCAGGATTATAGTTCTCGTGGATTATACCGGATTTAGACTGTGAACACATAAGAGATCGACGTTTGTAACTTATTAGAAACGGACGTGTTGCTCGATTAGCTCTGATCGATTTTGGGATGCTGATTTAGGGGGCAGAGTTAGCCAGATTGCTCCTAGTGACTACTGTATCATGTATCTGCCGAGCTCTGCGACAAGTCTGTGTCTGTGTCAGTAACAGCCAGCCTGCAAAGCTAGGTGCGTTGGAGGCGCTCATTATTACGTCAGCGCAGTAACAAGCTACTCAGTTCCTCACGTCTGCTTGCATTGCTCTCTTTTCCTGAGCCACGCATATCTACGTAGCACTTCACGTCTTTTTATCTCACTTTAGCATTGGCCAAGCGCGGAGCGCCGCAGCCACGGAATAATCGTATCAAATCGCAATGTCTACAGCTCGAGCCGTTCCTCTCACCTGTTCTGGACATACACGACCAGTGGTATATCCGTTACTACTGAAATGCACCAAGTTAGATATTGATAAGTTTATCCTCACAGGTGCATCTTTCTTTTTCTTCCCTCGATGACGATGGCACCTACCTCCTGGTGTCCAGTTGCAAAGATGGAAATCCAATGTTGCGGGAATGGACTGGTGATTGGATAGGCACCTTTATAGGACACAAGGGTGCCGTATGGAGTACAAAGTTGTCGGCTGATTCATCTAAGGCCGCAACTGGAAGCGCGGACTTCACGGCGTGCGTCACACCTTGATTCTATCGGCGATCCTCATCCTGATTTTTGAATCAAACTTCAGTAAAATATGGGATACGTTCTCGGGTGCGGCGTTGCATTCTTTTCCCCATAATCACATAGTTCGAAGTGTGGCTTTCTCCCCGACCGCATCACACCTTTTGACGGGTGGACAAGAGAAAAAAGTACGCGTTTTTGACTTGAGCAGACCGGACGCCGAGCCAGAATTTTTAGGAGGTATGGGAGGTGCAACTGCTCATGAGGGCACGGTTAAAAGTGTAGTGTGGCTCAATGAGTGGAACACCGTCACAGCAGGCGAAGATGGAACCGTCAAGTGCGTGGTCCCCCCGGTTGACGCACCAGATGTTGACAGCCGTCTTCCTTTCTTGCAGATGGTGGGATATTCGGACAAAAGCCCCTTCTGCTACCATGCCTTTTCCGGGACCTGTTACATCGATGGAGTTATCAACGGCGACGACAACTTTGGTTTTAACCTCTGGCCAGACTGTATCTTTTGTTCCTGCAATACCGTCTTCGAAGCCATTGCACAAGGTTATGTTGCCTTACTCCCCGTCGTCGGCCTCTCTACATCCTGTCCTGGGTGATCGGTTCGTGGCTGGCAGTGCAGGCGATCAATGGGTGAGAATACACGGGATGAATGGTGAAGAAAGGGAGGTACTCAAAGGCCACCACGGACCCGTACATTGCGTGGAATACAGCCCCGACGGTGAAATGTATGCCAGCGGTAGTGGTGTGTGATTCGTTCATTCTAAGCATCCTGTTCATTAATCTGCCGTTATAGAGGATGGCGAGTTCCAACGCGACCAATTTCCTTACCGTTCAGCCGTACTGATATTCGATCCCCACAGGTACAATTCGACTTTGGCAAACAACGCCCGGGAAATCATACGGCTTGTGGCAGGGGACGAACGGGGTGTGATGCTATATATTGGAGCTTATTGTGACATGACAACGCTCATGCTGATGCAGCTGTGCTTCCTGCTTACATTTGCGAGCGATGCTACGAAATGTTTACGTTGGAATCAGGTAGTGTGTAGGTGGATATACTCCCGTAATGCGAACTTCATAACCTTCGGATTGAAAGAAAGGCGTAATATTTACGATGGTGGGACGCGTCATTGTATGCCCTAACGGCAGGGTGCTGACGTCATATCCACGACGTGGATAAGCATACACCACTTGAAACTTCGCTCTCTTCGTCTGCAACGAAATGACCTCTAATTGTACTCGTCACTCACCTACACCTCCATCACCTTCATCCCGCTCATCTTCCCCTCCAACCGTGACTCACCATCATGGATCTCCATCACATATGCCAAACATCCCAACTCCAGCTCTCGTGCGCTCAGTCGCAGAGGCGGCCCATTATTCGTCGATACGGCGTTCCCGCGCTGGCGACAGAGCCCGCGCAAGCTTCGGTCGGGGAATATTAGACGAGAGCCTGTCTTCGGAACGGAAACGTGTCCTGGCAGACATCAAGGAAGTGAGTGGATCAATCAGTCGTCGTTTAGGCGTTACTAGCACTTACATATAAAGTAAGCTCTTTTGCTCGAGACCTACTATGGAAATATTTGAGCGTTCGTGGCGAACTGATGCTACTTTCTCGGTGAAGTTGATATATTGTGTCTGAGTGGCGCTTTTATAACTTCATTCCAGGATCCACTTTCGGACTGCCACAGCCTCAAGGAGTATGCACCGCAAGTGAGTGTTTTGGCTTTGTACACCAACTTTTCAGTGTATATTCATTTTGCGTCATTTAGTGGTTTGCCTTGGTGAGCTACGATTAGAAAGTCCCGTGTAAGTAATAATTGACCATATGGATATCAACAAGCGTAAAATCTTCCCAAAATCGGAAACCCTTGCGTTCCATGTGTTGTCGTCGACAGATGAACCCAAGCGAATGGTATGCTCGCAAAGGCAGCAGTACACCTTACGCTTTTTCGGGACAAAAAAGGTCCGTCGCATCGACCCGTATACGCCTGTCATGGCGGACCGGCACCCATCAAACATATTTTGTGTTCTAGGTGATAAACTCATTGATCGTAATCGATCTCGACGACAACGACAAGATCATCAAATTAGAGGACAAGTGGAATGGTGAAGAACAACCGACGCGTTGGGGTACGGGTATGCTTCGACGGCTGAATGCCAAGACATTGTCATGGATTGTACACGTGGAAATGCCCAAAGACAAAGGCGCATGATGGTGAAACTGACAGATTTGAGGTTGTAGGATATCGCCACTTTACTATGTTGTTACCTTCGGCACGGCTCATCATCTCACAGATATCATATACTAAGTAATGCTTCAACCAGCTGTGGATTAGACGCAACCTAAGTATGCTACTTCTAGGAAAAACTAATATACTAGCACAAATACACGGGAGAGAGAGATATGAAACCAGTGACTGAAAGACCCCAATTAATGAATGACATGCGGTTTGCAAAATAATAAGGGATCGGGTATGCGGGTAAGGACAGTCTGGGCGTGCTGCCAAGCACGGGCCTTGCGTGCCCGCACGCAAGGCGTTCCGCCCCATTCTGCTTCCACCGTTGTGCCTTCGAGGAGCGGAGAGGGCAATACAACCGGTGTAGAAAGAAGCCATGGGAGAGGATTAGGTGATAGTGTGTGTGCCTGTTCCGAAGGCACATTTATCTGAAGACAGACCTGGCCATGGCATAGGAAAAACTCTCATGTGCCAGCGGCGAGGATAGCAGCCATGTCTTTTTCGTCTGCGGCATCTAGTTGTCTAGATCGCGCCTTCAATCGCACTATAAGGTCATAGGTCAGAAATAGGATTGATTTCGATAGTAGGTCTCTTACAATTACGGTCGAAACTGAGGAGGACGACCTTTGCAGCTGTGGCCGTAGCCGAGGCTTCTGTTTTCGTTGTCGCAGGTTTGAATAGAGCCGCTCTGTCTACCCAGTGTTCGTCTTGCCATATTGCGGCACGCAGAATTAGGTCGTCCATATTGCGCTCCCACGAGAGGGAGTCCCGGAGGTCGACTTGCTCCCTGCGAATACTAAGAGACGAAAGATAATTGCCGCGCGAGGTTTGCACTTTTAACGAAGTCGCGTGGGAGCGCAAATGCGAAGTCAAATAGGTGAGGGCGCTTGTTGCTGCTGTGCCTAGCTGCGAATCATTGGATGCCAATCCATCGAGCTCGGTGATAACTGCATGGCAGAATGAGAAATATAGCTGTAACACATAAAGAAACTATTTACCTGCTAAAGGCACAACGATTGTCCATCGTATGCTCTCGACCAGTGACGAGAATATGTTTAGCGACGATAGCAGAATGTTCGTGTCCACGACGAGAACGGAGTAGCCAGCGACGACGTGTAACGGTGCTCGTGTAGATAATGATGCATGCTTGCGACGTGCTGGTAATCTTCGTTGAGGCGGAGAGCCACCACGTTGCGCGGCCAATAAAAGACTGCGGAAATGGCGTCTTCGAGCCTATTTAGAAGCGTTAGTCGCATAGCAAGGTAAATATAATTCAAATTGTACTTTGAGCTCCTTGACCTGATCCGTGTCTTCGTCGTCATCGCTATCTTCTTCCTCAATATCAACATCTTCCACTTCCTCCTCGTCAATATCCATATCATCCGCCCATCTGCCACTTCGCATTCTTCTTTCTTCCTCTTCTTCGCGCTGCTTCTGTTCCATTTCTTTCCATCGCTCCACCTTGTCCCTCAGCGCTCCCTCTACTTTCCATCGTTTCTCCGTTTTATCCCAATCGAAGCCGTCCACGGCACGCACGAGGTGCACCCCTGCTCGAAATGATCGGACCCACCGTCGTCCCGTTTCATTCGGTCGCACTGACTCTTGCCCCTCTTCATCCTCTTCGATGATACCATCGGTAGCACCTTCAGCATTTTCCTCGCTGATATCAAGCACGTCAACCTCGCCACGGCCCGCTTCGGTCTTCCAGAACCCTCTTTCGTATACACGGCGCATCCATTCAGTTCCACGGAGACACCAATCCTCAGGAAGCACACCGCATCCATGCGTGAGGCCTTTCGCACCAAGGTCAAGTTCTGAATTGACAATACCACGTGGAACGGTATTGAAGAAGGTGGCAAGATCGTCCCAGGGAACGGTACGTTCAAGCAGTGTGAGAACAGGTGCGTGTTTGACGAGTGTGCTGAGAAATGTAAGAACGACGGTGATGTAGGGATTAAGTGAGGGGGGCGCAAACGCATTGGGTTTTCGCCATGGATTGCGAAGTGCGTAAGAGAGGGTCCCGAAAGTTAGCTCCAGAGCAAGACGAAAGGAATGCGGAAGTTCTGGGGAATCTGGTGATAAGATGTGAAGTACATCATGTTCGACATTTTGACTCTGTTCCTCTGGCTCATCGATGTCCATCTTCTTTTCATCTTCGGTACCATCTCCTATCTTCAAATCTTCAGTACGGCTAACCACCGCTGTTACGTGTCTATCAGATGCGCTCTGACCACGGCCGCCCAAGGCCGCCACTAGAGTTGCGTTCCGTATGGCACCATCGTTACGTCCATACTCAAGCACAGCGCCGAGGTTGATTAATGCCATCATGATCCATTCGCGTTCTTCGGCACCTTCGATAGCGAGGCGCTCCACAAAGCGTGCGTGTGTGGGAGCGAAGTCGTCAAGTTGAATGTGGGTGAAAAGCATACCATGGAGAAGAAGGAAAAGGTCGGCGGTGCGTGCATCTGGTAACATTCGTCTTGACTGTGCTTGAGGGGTGAACATCGCAAGAATGGATTCGCGAGAGGTCGGAAACGGGTTCGATGTCATCATACTATATAGTAAATATATTCGGCATTGAAAGGAGATGCAGGGAATAGAAATTGGCTGACCTTTTCACGAAATGATATACGGCCCGCATTTCCTCGTTATCTCCTTCTCGGCTGACCACCGCCAGGTGATGGTGTAATCTACCGAGCCCTGGTGTATCCTTTAGGCCCTGTGCGTACCAACCTCTCGCGGTTTTACGCCAGGTTTCTCGCTCAGGTTCAACGTCGAGGGCAAGCGCTGCCGCTGGTCCCACACTCGGACTTAGAGAGTCATCAATGCGGGATTCTTGACTATCGACAGCGGAAAATAATGAGTGCGGACGTTCAGTGGTCCGTCCACCGAAAGGTGCGCTCGCAACATGCGCAGCAACTGCCATACGGTACCGCGCAAGATCGCCGAGGGCCTCGAGCCAGCCACCTCGATATGGGTCAAGAATGGGGTTCTCAAGCAGACCAGCATAAAAATTATAGGCGTAGTAGATAAGATCTGAAAGGTGTTCGAGGGCAAGAGGGGAGGAGAGGGAGGCTCGGCGAAGCGTCTCTAAAATCCTATGAAATGCATTTGTCCATAG
Organism: Ramaria rubella; assembly: GCA_015039355.1. NCBI lineage: Eukaryota > Fungi > Basidiomycota > Agaricomycetes > Gomphales > Gomphaceae > Ramaria > Ramaria rubella. The sequence goes on along the minus strand of MU134410.1, from coordinate 197,228 downwards.
GCGAGAGGGAATGTTATATGAAGTGGGATACCCGTGGAATGAGACAGGAACTTGAGGGGAAAGCGTGAGGGTTAGAAAGTTATGCATGAGTTCCGCAAGCCTGAAGAAGCGTCAGGAAAACAGATTATGACGAGAACAGACACTTACTCTTTGTGCTCCGCTATCAACCGTGACCACGGATCAGGGCTATCCGGAGTCGGATGTTCACGCGATTGAACCACCACACGCGCTGGTTCATCACTAGGGTCGTCCTGCTTATCCTCAAGAAGCTTCCGTTCCGCATGAGAGATCTCACGGTATAGACGCTTTAATTGAGCAACGACTGGGCTGTTTGGATCCTCCTTATTCTTATTAAACGGTGCAGAAGAGGAGGAGGAGGAGGCAGAGGTGAGTGTAAATGCCGAAGAACCTAGGGATGGTGGGTATGATGATATAGAAGTCGAGGATGCGGAAACATAGTCTCCGGAAGACCTATGCGAAGGGGTAGGTCTAGAGACGTCAGCAGCGCCATTGGGTCGATTTAAAACAGCAAAGCGAACGGGAGGGTCACGCTTTGGGTCAAATAGACGACGAGAAGTGTCGGGACGCTGCTGGGACCTCGAAATGGCCCCTTTGGGAGGCGAACCAGAGCCAATATCTGACATCATCTCTGGCTCCTGGGTACGTCGAACTGGAATGGAATCAAAGTTTGGGTTGAAGAGCCGAGGCGAAGTGACTGGTACTGGCATATTACGAGCAAAGTCGTCTCGAGGTTGGTGCTTTTCTCGGACAACGTCCTCCTTAAGTGGTGGTTTCTCTCTGGGAGGCTCTACGGGTTTCGGTGGTGCAGGAGGAGTAGGCCGATCAGCCTTTGGACGAGGTCTTGTTTCCCTACGAGAGCGTGAGTACGATGTATGTACTATCACAGGGAAAACATACGCTGCAGTTTTGCGCTGATATTGAACAAGTCGTGCAGCAAGATCAGTAGAAGCAGGGTCTTTCCTAGACCTCGGCTTTGAAGAGGTATCAGCCATGGAAGTTGTGAGCTGGGTGGGAGGACTGTGCTTTCACCCCAGTCTAGTCTTAGTCAGCCGCAGTCGAGCCGCAGTATAGCTTCAAAGTCACGTGTTCCTTGTCCGCAGCTCGCGTCATCATGTACAAACAAACAATATTTTCCGTCGCCCCATCACCATGCATGATGTCCTCCAGTAACCAATATACTGAATACGAATCAATGTTCGCAGTTCGTCCCTGTATGACTGAAGACACTTACTCGCTACCCGTGCAAAAGGTGGACGCGTCGCTGGCGAGCCACGTAACTACTCCCCGCAGTTCATCAGGACGGCCCAGCCTGCCCAACGGATTCAGTCCAGACCATTTCTTATATCTGCGCCAAATCTTAGACATCATATGGGCTTGGCTCATTAGCAACTCACAGCTCTGGCTGCTTGTCAAGGTATGCTGCGGTCATACTGTTAGGGGCATACCCTTAGCTGCGCCCCACCCGAGCACGCGTGCGCCACCTACCTTGTATAAATGTGTCCGGGGGAGATCGAATTTACTCGGATTGCCTGCGGGCCCAGTTCGCAAGCCAGACTGCGAGCCATCTGCAATACTGCGCTCTTCGACGTATTGTACGCGATCCACGCATGGTCCTGTCCTCCGATCAGCGATACGATCTTTCCCTGCAGTCAGACCGACCTTATTGGTAATGCTCCCACTCATTGACGCGATCAAAATGATGCTACCTGGAATCTTGAAACGGTCCATCTGTCGTCCAACTGCCTGCGCCGTGTACAATACTCCGTTTGTGTTTACGTTCATCACCTAACATATCGTCAGTTCTATCTCTCAGATTCTGATGGCATTTTACCCTCTGAAAGTCTTCTGCTTCATACTCGAGTGTGGGTGATCCGTCCAATATTCCCGCAGCAGCGACACCAACATCCATGCGGCCTTCCTTATCTCCAATCTTGGCCACTGCATTCCACACTTTTTTTTGGTCTGTCACATCTATACCTCCATTCACATACTCTAACTTTGCACCAGTCCCGAAACTCTTTACATAGTTCTGCACAGCTTGGAATTCCTCTCCAGGTGACTTTGGGAGATCCAGTGCGTAAACATGTGCGCCGGCTTCTGCAAGCGCTAATGCCATCTCAAGTCCGAGGCCACGATTACCGCCCGAGACTACCGCCACTCGGTTTGCCAGAGAGAATTCCTCAAATATGTGAGGTTTTGCTGAGGCTGTCTCTCTATTCTTGGCTGCTTCAAGGGCGGCGACCACTCCAATGTGGTTGTTGGACACACGTGAGCTAACCGCGAAAGCACGTCGCAGTAAGGGGCTAGGGGCAGGTAATATAGAACGTCTTATAAGCAGCGGGGAGACTTGACGCAGGAGGGTCTTCATGGTGGTCGAGGGAGTGTTCATGTGACTTCTCTTTAAGTCAAACCACGTACATTTGTAGGAAAGAGAACACTTATGTAATACCTACTAGCTGGGCATATATTTTTACCTTCGGTGTCGCACGCTTGATGTTCCCAATGCGGGAGGCGAGACCGCAGCTGACCTCGGTGGCAGCGACCATCGCTTCGTTCAGTCGATATGTATGTGCACGAGCGTGGATCCAACTACTTCGCTTTCAAGCCGAAGCCGAAATCGGTGCGACCTCTTATATAAGTAACAAAGCTTCAACATGCTAGATTTACTTTACCGTTGAATGTTGATCCACGTCGCAGCCTCATGATCCTCGCTTTTTCGGTAGTTGTCGGTTACTCTGAAAGTCTCATCCTGCAGGCTCCGCACACATGTTGTCGATGGCCCTGCTCTATATTTTACTGGACTACTTGGGATCTTGTGAGCTAATCCGTTATCTTAACTGTATTCATCCTGTCGTCGCTTGGCCGCTGCACATACAAAACATATACTTCCATAGTGGCATCAAATTTTCCAGGCCTTTGGACTCTTCCGACTCGAGGGCGCTTACCACGCATGATGTCCTCCTGATACCAATATGCTATATTACTCCCAATTAGCACCTGCAAGCCAAGGAGGCAAGATAGCACACTCACTCGCTTCCTGTACAGAACGTTGACGCATCACTCGCGAGCCATGTAACGACTCCCCTCAGCTCGTCTGGTCGACCTAATCGTCCCAGCGGGTTCTGTGCCGACCATTTGTCAAAAAGTTCCGGCTGTTTATCAAGAAATGCCGCTGTTAGGCTGTGGAATGTAAGCGCGATGCAACTCCATACCAGTAATACACCAACCTCGTGTAAATATATCCTGGTGACAAGGAATTCACCCGGATTGCTGCGGGACCAAGTTCGCAAGCCATACTTCGCGCCATTTGTTTAACGGCACTCTTTGATGTGTTGTATGCTACCCATGCTTGATCCTATTCCGAAATAAATTGGAGGTACCTGTTGATCGTGAATTCGCTCACAAGGTTCGTAATACTTCCGCTCATGGATGCGATCATGATGATACTCCCTGGCATCTTGAATCGTTCCATTTGTCTTCCGACCGCCTGCGCTGTATACAACACGCCATTAACGTTCACATCCATGACCTGACAGATATTAACAAGGTTGGTTTTCGTAGATTGATTAGTAAAAACTACCTTCTGAAATTCTTCTGCTTTGTATTCTAGTGCAGGGGCTCCTTGCAATATACCTGCTGCTGCGACACCGATGTCGACTCTTCCTTCCCTATCACCGATCTCTTCTACCTTTTGCCAAGTTTTCTTCTGAACTGTCACGTCTACACCTCCGAGTACGTACTCCAGCTTTGCTCCAGTTCCGAATTTTTCTACATAGTTCGCCGCTGCTTGAAACTCATCTCCGGGCGTGGAGGGGAGGTCAAGCGCATACACACGTGCCCCCGCTTCCGCAAGCGCCAGTGCCATTTCAAGCCCTAGACCGCGATTACCCCCTGAGACAACGGCGACACGTCCCTCCAGAGAAAACTCTTCAAAGATTCGGGGTTTTACCATGGACGTATTTGTGGATTTGACAGCCCGCAATGCGGCTGCAACACCAATGTGACTAGTCCTTTCAGAGGAGGGACTTGAAAAACAACGTGACCGCGCGGCTGTAAGTGATACATTCATGTGATTTACATGAACATTGCTGGCGGTGAGTCGACCACGCCCCAAGAGGAGGCGCATAACGGGCTCACTGTTCTTGGAGGAGAGTACCGACGAACATGATTCATAACGATTTATAACGATTTATAAATGATTGTAGGCATGTGATCCAACTTGACTTCTTCGCTTCTTTATGAGGGAAGTTTTTCTTCGCTAAACAGGTTCATTTGAAGTCATGAACCGGCGGAAAGTTAACTAATCGCCAAGTGCTCCCAGTCATGAGTTTGTGCGTGAGCGTCTTAAAGCTCTATTCCGTTCGTCAGGAAACTCACAAAGGGTCAACGAAGGATTAAACGTTATTTGGTCATCCCGTGACCCCTACTTCTCTCTCCTACATCTCGGCGCTTGTGAGCGTCAACGTTGACAATCTACCGCGATTTCCCTGACCGAGATTGAGTTTTCATCCATCAGGAACCCCAAATATTTAGAGCAGCATTACCGGAATTCATGCACCAAGAGTCTGCGTTACTCTAGAGCTCGGTGACTTATTGATTAATTCAATATCTCGCGCCACCAGCAAACCCCTAGTGGGGTAAATTCGAGTTCTTTAAGGCGACATCGTGAATTTGTGGACCTTATCCAGACCATCCATCTATGGTTCTCTTGGTTTCTAGCTCTTTCGTCGACCTGTTATTAGCTTTCCTCCTAGACACATGATCAGGAGACCATCCGCGAAGGCATGGTGCAATATGGAACTGGGAACCCAAGGGACGCAGACAGATACCAATAAAGTATAGTGAATGTAGGCGCCCTAGGGATGGCGGATCAGGCGTGTTGTTGAGTTGTGACATAGCAGTTTTCTCCACTTGGACGGTGTATGGGGATTGCTTAAACTCTGCGGACGTAACAGAAACGTCATAAGCAATGCCTTTTTGAGAAATAACGTTGATTCTGGATCGATTGGATCGATGGTAGAGCGGACTGAAGTAGCCAGATGTATGCCTTTCGGAACGTAATAGGAAGGCCTGCATGCAAGTAGTGAGTACCCAGTGCTGCGGTCACAATAACATTCGACTTAAAACCAAATTCCTCCAGGGATGAACTTTGCTGCCCCTACTGCAGAAATCTCTCCGTCCTTTGGTGTGGAACGCCCACAGCTTTATCAGCTGAACTCACTTTGTCAAGATGTGCCATAATGTAAGCTTGCTTTATGGACTCCAGTGCGGTAGGGGCTAACAGAGTCATCTCGAGATCATCGACGGAAGGTACCACACGCCTTGCGGCCATTTCGTATCCATGTCAACGCGGCTTCACGACTGTCTACGAACCAATTGCCTATTCAGCCGGAGGCATGTGCATCCATACGGTACATCATCTTCGTTAATGCTATCGGGGACGCTAACGAGCATCCTGGGCGAACCGGGTGCTCACATCTTATGGCTCTATGGCTATTCTTCCGCATCTCTCGTTGAGTGCATTCTAGGTTGCAAGTCCCAATCATGTATCAAGATGATGGCTCTGCCTATTCGAAATCCAATCCGCATTAGTCCAACTCAATGTACGGCCTGCCGTCGGCAAGGAGAATGATCGGAGGGAGTATAGGGAGTCGAGAGCAAGGTCCCAAAATAACGGTCGTGACTACCTCCAAGTCTGGCAGGGTGGGGATGATTTTGTGAATAAGATGAAACAAGAATCCCCACACGTCCTGTTTAATGAGTACTCACAGTTGTTTTGAAAACAACAATACGGGAAGATTGTGCCCAAAATACATTGGATCTAGGAAAGACTTTGGTATGCGCGATGGCTTGGAATTGGTTGAGTAATGTGTATTGTTTAAAGTTTTTAAATTAGTGCCTGGCACCCCACATACGATCCCGGAGTCTAATTTCTGTCACCAATTGCACTTTCTTCCTCACCTGTTAAATAATGTCATGGTGCTTTAGGAAGTCATGTAGCATACAAGCACATACCTCATCCGAGAACTTCCGTTTCCATCTCTCGCTCCGCAACCGACGACGCTTCGCTCCCTTTTTCTCGTGACGTTCAGCGAGTTTCAGTTCGCGTTTTATGTTGTTTTGTCTCAGGATGGACTGAAGTCTGGCATATGCTCGCGACACGGGCTCCTGGTTGAATAACACAACAGTTCGACCTGCAAAAAATTATGTTTAAACCTCTGATATCTTCACTGTGGCTCACCTGCATGAATATTAGGGGTCTCTACGGCGTGTGGAGTTGCTTTATTTGACCATCTCTCTTCGGGCGTCATCCCTACCATCGCCATGTCTCTTGAGCGATCGTGGGTTTCGTCGATCAGGTCCGTAAAAGCTTCAGAAGAAAATCTTGATAGCCCGTCAACATTACGAACGGTGTTGAACTGTTCCTTTGTAATGTGTGCTCGAGATTGGGGTGGAAACTCGAGATTGGTTGTAGATTCCAAAGTCATTGGTGGAGGGTTTGGATAGAAGAGACCGCGACGAGTAACTAGTGTTGCCGATTGAAAAGATTGTAACGTATGTAGGCCGAAGCCTCCAAAAGCTCGTGACAGTGTCGATGAAAGCATGCTGCTTTACGCGTCGGAGTTGACAAAACACACTTCACCAGACTACCCAAACTTACACAAATGTCAACTGAAGTGCTTGCAGAAGAGTTTGAGGTGCATAATTCCTGCATCTGTTGTGAATATCAACATTCTCATCGCAACCAGGTTCTTGAGTCGATCTATCCAACTGAGCTGACTAGTCAGTGACTAGCTCATCGCTACCATATGCGCAGACTGAGACTCATGGGAAGAATTATCTGACAAGGAAATTGCGATTATTGTTGAGCCGGATGAGCAAATCACTGGAGAGGACGATTGTGAGTCTTACGCTCTCTCCTAGTGGCAACGGTTCCAAAACAAATTTCAGTGAGATTGTTACTGAATGTCGCATACCCGGAGTCCTACCCAAATGTCCTGCCGGAACTATCACTAAGTGTATCGGAAGGTGCATTAGAAGACCAAGAATCGGACTACCTAATGTCAGAGTTGAAGACTGTCGGGGAGGAGAACATTGGCATAGCTATGACCTTCACGCTGATTTCACACCTACGAGACAAGCTTTTAACATTGCTTCAAGATCGGGCCGAACACGCACGAAGAGAGGCTGTGGAGAAGGAACGGCTAGAAATTGAGGTACTTGTTATTATTAAAAATTAAAAATTCGCGATTCCGTTTTGAACCCAATGCATCTTCCAGGCGGAGGAGGCACGCACGCGAGGGACACCCGTGACTCCTCAATCGTTTCTTGAATGGAAGCATAAATTCGACAAGGAGATGGCGGTTCGTAGAGCTGCAGAACAGGAAGAACGTTTGAAGGGCTTACCACCCAAAGAACGGGAGGAACTTCGGAAGATCGCCACTAGATTAAGCGGTTCGTGCATCCCCTTAACTATGGAAACTTCTCTTTCTCAATAAATTATTAATAGGCCGACAGCTATTCGAGCGAGATCGTAATTTGGCAACATCAGATGCTACTCTCGTTGAAGAAGGCACAGAGTCTATCGACATAACCAAATTTGACCGCACAGCCAATGAATCGGAACCGGAGGACGAGGGGTTGCACTTTAGCGACAGTGATTGAGGAAACACTATTTCCGTTGGTTGGAGGCCTGTACTCATCAATCGCGAACCTTTTGCATCGGTGAAGGCGAAAGACGATATCACCGGTGGTAAACTGAAAACATGATGAAGCTAGTCTAAAAAGGTTTTATTATTACGGAGTTGAGACTATTTCTAGTCCAATAAAATTATATCCGACATCCGACTTTACTCCTCAAACTTAATACATCTACTCATACACTTAAGGACAGGGATATGATCTCTCAAAGAAGGATGTTCCGCCCATGAGCGAGGTACAGGCGTGCTAACTGAGATCCAATGGAGGTGCCCTCCTTGGTGCTTTAACTTCACTGTTTTTTTCTGGTTGCGCCGAAGGCTCACACAAGGGAGTTGAGGTGCCATCCGCGTGCACAGGGCTAGGGGGTTTGTCCGGTGCGGGTGTCCATCCGGATCGATGGGGCGTTCGACCCATGGATGCGGGAGTGATGCCCCCGTCATTTGGACTAGCAGCGGCTCCGTTGACATGATCGTTAGTCTGAGAGGGTCGTGAATCGATGGTGTATATTTTTTTATACAGTGGCGGTAGCGAAGGGTGAGCAATCTAGAAATCATATAAGAACCTGATCCTCAAGCAAACAGAGAGTCTTACATCGACAATGGGGCGTAGGTAATCTTTATTTTCGTCTTGTGATTGTATTGTATAAAAGTCTAATATTATTGAAACAGTGACTAAAAAGGACTGTCTTTAGACAGGCCGAATGGAGCTAGCTGGAAAACGTACTTGCAACGGCTTCCATTTCCGAGTCTGATAAATGAAAGAAACCTTGTGCGAAACTTGCAGATGGTGGCGATCGGGGATGCATATGGGGTGGCGTCGGCAATGATGCCGAAGACCGTGAAAATATTCGCTCGTCTAGGGATGCAGAATCCGGGCCTTCTTCCATCCTCTGAGCAAGTATGAAGCTGGCGGTGGCAATTATGCGCGCCGGCTGGAGTATGCATAGTGGCGTTCGTAAACTGGGAGAGTTAAAGCATGATCAATCAAACAACAGAGGTCAACTGACGAGTCGTGAACGATTGTCCATGAGTATTGTTCTAAGGTTTCTCCAGCATTAAACGCAGCGAGAAGATCGACGAGTTCCGCCTGAGGGTGGTCGACAATAAAGTCGAAACACAGGGCATCTAATAGGACCTCCTCAGTAGCAAGGATGTTTTTCTGCCAACGCTGAATCTCCTAAGCCAGCCTATGGGAAATCAAGAGAAAGATAGGTACTGGAAGTGCTGACGAACCGGGGAGTTTTCATCGCTTTGACCGGTTGCTTTCGAGTAGCACACCATAGATACATGATTGAGTTTCCGGGAGTTCTCTTCGGTCTTGGTGGCCAAAAAAACACTGGCTGCCGCCACTTCCTAGATCAACTCTTAAATCTACTGTCCTCGGATCTGGTGGATGTCGGTAGTGCGGCTTACCTGGCGAGGGTAATCCTCCATAGAGTATCGCATGTAAAAACGATGAAAGTATTGGGCCGCAGCGCAGAAAACAGCATTTGTTCTGATCACGGGGGAGTGAAATCAAGATGAGATTGGAACAGCGGGGCTTTCACGTACAAAGCCAGTTGCGCGGCAACCCTATAGATGAACTCGACACCCTTTGCCCGCTCCCTGAGTTCTTGTTCCAAAGATATGCTGGAGGAGTCGCTACTCGGGGTGTTGTAGAGTGCGGAAAGGGGAAAGAGCCACTGCGAGTCCATGACGAGAGGACACTGCAGCTTTCCGAAAACGGAACGTGGGAACCTGGTGAGTCTTCGCCCGACGGCCTGGCGCACCCCGCGCACAATTGGCTGGTTTACGACCATCGTTTGCTGTCACCGAGTCTATCTCGTAGGCAGTGCTCCAAAAATTGCGGCCTTTCAGAACAGGGTCAAGGCTTGTTTTTTTTTTCTCTTCAATGTATGCCATCTTCGGACCAGGCACTGCGGCTTAGTATGCGCTGCTCGTCGCGACGGTTTGTCCAGCCCACGGAATAGCCTTAGCGGATTTCATGTTTATTTTGAATACGATCGCAGGCTCAAATCATGCTTCTCCCCTGGTCGATGCGGCCGCTGTCGCGTGGCAATGACGTGTTGATCCTACACCTATTGACTCCCGTGCGTTCTTCCCGAGGGATCTCACGAATTGCCACCTTATTCGGCCAACTAAGCGACTAGCTCCTTGTATTGCTCCCATCAGCCGTATATGAAAAGTACCTCTAAAGCACAGGCTTCACATGACAATGTCTTTTAAATACCCAACATCTCCTTGGCGGATACCCTCCTGCCATTATGCTAGAATTAACTACACTTTCATCAGGCACAAATACACCGTTTGATATTTTTTTTGTTGCCCGCAAGGGCGAGGCATTGTCTCCTCTCAGGCTCCGACCTTCGTTGTCCCGACAGTCGGAACTAATAAAGTTTGTCTTGATGCAAAGAAAATTTACCGTCAGTAGCACCGTTCCTTCGTGGGATCACTATCAATTCGCAGGCCTTCGAGGGACTGCCGTCATCACTCCCCGTCACTGTCTTGCGGGCGCACATGTGTTATGAATTATTAATAAATTTGGATGTTGGTATAATATTACTGTCAAGACGTTTCAAGAAAATTTCCAACAGTCATCTGTAGTCCGCTCTCTAACGACGCCGACGGGAATTGTGCGCTTCAACATCCCTGCACGCAGGGCATATGTTGTTAATTTGGGGGGCTGAGAGACGCGACGAATTTAGGTCGGTGGATTAGTGAGTGGGAAAACTGGCTCGTACCGTAGACTTGGGGATATTGGCGACTGTTCCGATGGGATGAGAAACTGGCGAATGAAACCACTGCATATAAACTCACTATTGCCAACAGGTTCTCTTGCATTCCGGGCCGGAGCAGTCTTGAGGGTGTGTGCTGGAGAACTTGCACCAGCGGCTGTCGCATTGGATCTGGAGCGGTGATTAAACGCGGTGCTATCAATAGAAGAGATAATTCTCACCATCTCCTCTGGCTGCGTGAATGAATACAGGTCAGAGCAAGGCCGGTCGAGCTTGGGGATAACGTACCAGATCATAGGAGTGACCGCAGACGGTGAATTTGTTGCAGACTCTATCGCCGTCGCATTAGCACGCGTGAATCGAGGCAGCACAATTGGGAGATTACCTGCGCCAGTAGCACATCTTAGCAGAAGAGAGTAAAGTTGAAGGGGAAAGGAGTTGAGATGGATTTGTGAGTCGAGGGGGATCTCGAAATGCAATGAGTGCTCTGGCAGCAGGATGAGGTGCGTTTTATACGCGCATGGAATGGTGATTCATGCCCTTCGAGGCTACTGAGGTACGGTATACGCCGCATTTTGAATAGCCCCCCGAGCAACCCAGGGGCAACAGTCTCGGTTCGCCAGCCAGTCCCAGCCAGGTGGATAGAGTTGGCGTGAGAAATGAAATCCCGGAGATGAGAGGATATTAAGAAGATGAACTATGATGGATGGGGGCGAGAAGGAGGCAATTCGATTGTCATAGTTTAAACTTTGCATGAGTTACGAGGTGGATACCGGGGGTTGCCAAGAAGTAGCCCAAGGACTGGGCAGGATCTGCGTCTGAGTCGCGTGGTTGAGCATGTCAGACGCACATCGGAGAGAGCGCAGGGGCGGATAAGCTCATAGTGCAAATTCGAATTAAGCTAAATTGCAAAGGTAAGGTCTAAGACTCAAACTGGCCAAGGAGCAGATGTTGTCCGTGAAACCCGCCGTTTATAGAGGACATCAAGGGTCAGTGGTGTTATATATTGACCTGCGCTGAGAATGATAGCACCATGTTTGAGATGTTTGTCTGAAAGATGAGATGAGAGCTGTGTCACCAGCGGGTGTGGTTTAGCGCTGAGGCGGCCGGCCCAGACGATTACGTAAAGGTCCCGCGATGCTCGGTTCGGAATCAGTCCTCAGTTTCCTCTTGGACACCTTTGCGGTTGAGCGTCGTTACCTCGCGCAAGCACCAGGGACTTATTGGCGCGGTGATATCATATCCCCAATCCAGACACACGGATTCATACCGCCTCTGCGCGTAGCAAGCACCCCTGCCATTCGCTTTCCGTCTGAAATTCTGAACACCCCAGCTCCCGAGCTCTAGCGTTCGTGCACAGACTGCAATGACACCAATGCCGAAAAAGGGCAAGGTGTTCGTGCAGGACAAGGTGCGATGCGCGATGTATATTCTCGATGGGCACAGAGCTATTGACCAAGGCAGGCTTACCCCTGGCAGACGCAGCTTCTCGCACTGGCGGATGTCATCACGTCGGGAAAAGAGCGTGACACGCGACAGAAAATTGACAGAACCAAGGCCTCCGCGTCATACCACCATCATCACACTCCCACCGCGGGGTCTTCCCGGCAGAACCAGACCCAAAACCAGAAAAAGACTCAGAGCGAGAACCGGTCGCAAAACAGCAGCAATAGCAAAAGGAAACGCAATAATGCCGGCAGCAGCCTGATACGCCACGGCGCACAGGGTAATGCAGGCTCACCGGCCTCGGACAAGCTCGTACGTGCCTACTCATTACTTCCTCATGCATAGCGACCCTCCGTGCTAGCTTGTTGTGGAGAAATTAATATGTCCTTATACAGCAAGCCGCGAAGAAACTCGTCGCAGCGCGGAAGGCGCGGCAAAAACGCGCAAAGGCTAGGGCGCGCAAGGCCGCGATCGTGGGCGAGGGGCGATCCTTACTCTCCGCATTACAATCCCAGCCTGGACCCGATCGCAGCGGAGCGTCACGGGCGGGCCCAGGGTCAGGCTCGGACACCCTTCCATCCGCCAAGCGCAAACGGGTGTCATTTGCGTGACGGACGGAACGGCATGGTGGTGCCGGACGTACGATCATGCTGCATTTGGGAGGTGCGCTCTCGAGCACTGGGTGCCTGGAGGGTCCTATGCAGGCGCGTCCAGGGTCATTTCCAGTGTGCGTTCCGTTGATTGATTTGACGTCAATACTTGAGTACTTGTCACGGCGGGAGGAGGGCGCCGCGTTGCGAATGAGTGGGAACCTGTGTACGTCGGGAGGCGAAGCATTCAAGGCAAGTGCACCCCGGTCCCCGTTGCATTGCATATTTCCTTTCCAAGCAGCATATCTCCTTTCTGGGCTGGACACATATCTCCTTTTCGAGCATAGTGCACGCACCTGGAAGTGGACGTTTCCAAGTGCCTACATAGTGCTTAGGTCATGGGTAGTGTAGTGTTGGTACTACTGCTAGAAAATTGAACCAAGGCGTTGAATTTGAATTTTTTTAAAAACGCTAACATCGGCTTGGGAACGCGACTGTGCGACCGCGGCGACGAGGATCGACGGTCTGGGCTATCACGTCACCGCAACCGCGTCGGAGGCAGCTAAAGGAAAGGTTAATAACCTTTTCGGTACCGATGTACATCAGTCAGTGTCGCGTATGTAGAGATGTACGCTGGATGTATGGATGTAGATGGATGTACGCTGATGTACGTTACTTGTACGCTTGCGCGGGGTGATGCATTGATGCACCAAGGTCCAAGGACTCCAGGCTATTGATGCCTGCTGCGGTGTACATACGTACTGTGACGTTGACTTGCTGCGCCTGCATTCGGCTCATGGGTATTAAGTACCACACTGACAGTCTGGCCTGCATCGGTACCTCTGTCGTCGCTGGCGACAGCTGCACCTCCAGTCGACTCCATACTGGAAATACTGCATACCGTAACTCCGAGCACACCTGCCATTCGAGTTCTGCACCTCCACGCGCCTATCACCTCCGAGTGAGTCCATGCACGCACGCAAGCAATAGCGCTGCCTGTCGCATATACTACATACATACGTACAAGGAGTCAACAACGCATGGAAACATGGCACTGGTATAGTCAGTCACTCGCTGCGCAGACGGGCTCAGCGGGTGGTTACAGATGAACAATATGACGGCACGAGCGTGTTCGGGACAGGACATCCTGGACACATGGTGGGTTTTGTTTTGTTTTTCAATTTCGGGGTTCGAGCATTACGGCACGACAGGGGGGAGGGGCGCATGGTGACGCATAAGAAGAGATGGGCCGTGCATGGACAAATCGACGACACACCGTGACCGAGAATGCGAATTGGGGTTGTTGACACTGACACTGACAGGCGAGCTATGTAAATTTTCACAAGCCAACTTCGCTCAGGCTCTCAGGCTCCTAGCAGTTCAACCTACCCAGGGCTCAGCGGGCCGACTCGGAGACTAAGACCGGAAGAGGCAAGTATTGGCCTTGGGGGCGCGTTGAGTGCCAGGGAGGAGGTGAGGGGTATATAATATTGTGGGGTGCATTCAAGTGGTTGGTTGGGATTTGGATTGAACATTGGGACATTGGGAATTGGGGTGCGGATGGAGACGATGCATAAGTACATATTAGACCGCGTAGACAAATCGACACACCGCGACAATCGACACATCGCGACAGCGACAACACGACAGTGACTGACAGAGCTAACTTCACAAGCCAACAGGACTGCCAACTTCATTTCAAGCTCAAGCTTCCAGGCCCCCAACAATTTCAGTCCAACGCACGACAAGCTGCGCAGACTCGGACTCGGAGCCTGGGACTCGGACTGGAAGAGTCACGTATTGCCAACTTGCAGGCTCGGGGACGCGTTTTTTTAGTTTTGGTTAAGTGCCAGGGTAGCCCGGGCCTGTCGAGCGCGGATTCAGGTTTGGAGTGGGATTGGGGATTGAATATTGACAATATTGAGGCCTGAGGTGCGGATGGGGATAGAGATGGGAATGCAGACGTATAAGTACATAGAGGGCATAGACCAATCGACACACCACAACCACGACAACGATGACACGGCACTGACTAACAGAGGTAACTTCACAGGCTAACAGGGATGCCAACTTCACTTCAAGCTCAAGCTTCCAGGTTCCTAGCTGTTTCAGTCCAACGTGCGCACACTCGGACTCGGACTGGAAGAGGTGGCGCACAGGAAAACGGGCAAACATTAGGTAACACTAGGCTAGATTACCTAGGCGCCCTAGGCCGGCTACGTCGGATACATTGTGGCCGGTATCCTAGAGGCCAGACTCTAGCTAGCACTGTAAGGTTGTAGCATAGTGTAGCTATATGCACTGAAATGTATATAATATAGCTACATATACTGACGTGCATATAATATAGCTACATGTACTGACATGCATATAATATAGCTACATGTACTGACATGCATATAATATAGCTACATGTGCAGACTGGTATCTAGTACAGCTAGATTAGATACTTGAACTGGACCATATATATTGAGATACTACTGGTATACCATATTTTAAGTGTTGCAGTTTATTTGTTTCATTCATAATTATATAACCAAGAAACTTGTATATTATCATCTACCTACCAAGACATGTAGCTAAACTGTGTGATGAACCATACCAATGTTATGGACTGGATTCTTGATTGACTGGGTTGGAAATCTCCTTGACCAGAGTGTCAGATATTGGGATATTCAGAATGCCTGGGATATTGGAAGACTTGGAGAATCAGGGGACTGAGGTGGATCTACATGGGTGTCAGCTTCAACTTATGGGTTGCACCCTCTTGGATTTCTAATGCCCTGGTATTTCAGATTTCTTGACTGGATGGGAATATCAGAGTACTGATGGTCGGGTCTGTGAAGCAGAAGATTAATGACAAATGGTAAGTTGAGACTTGTCGGATGAGTGGAAGAATTCAGATATTTCGGAGTTTGGAATAATCAATGTGGACAAGGATAAGGGGTGATGATAAATGAATATCAAGTGAGGGTTGGCTTTACAGAAAAGTGAGTATAATCAAGGAGTGGATTTTGGAGAATTGGAAAGATGTCGGGAATCAGAATATTTGGGATATCAATATAATGATCAATTGTATAAGGACATATATGCTTGAACAATATACGAAGTAAGATATAAAGAAGGTACTAATATATAGACTTTAATATAGAAGTCGGTATATTTGTTGTCAAAATATACAAGCTAAGGAAAAGCATATTTAAAGGAATATGTGGGATTCCAAAAATCGGAAATGGAAGAGATAAGAGTGCGTGATATGAAGTTCCAGAATCGGAGCAAATATGGAAATTGAGATAGAACATATGGGGATATGATCGAGATGGATTGTGACTAAGAATGATGAAATGGGGGTATATTGGAAATAAGTGGCTTATTGGGATGCAGAAACATTGGAATAACGAAAATCAGATCTGGGATCTAACACTTGAACACTATCAGTGGCTAGACTTGATTGTGTACCTTACACCAATGTTTAGTTCTGAGTTCATAGTTTCCAAAACAGCCAGCAGACATCATGATGAAGGCGCTAGGGAAAGTCAAAGTCAGTTCAATGTGGCAGACTTACTCAGTCAGGGGTAGGGCATCTCATGAGTACATACCTGTACTCGTGAGTATTGTATCTGCAGGTATTTTGGTCACCAAAAGCCATATCTGTACTCTCCATTTTTCACGGGTATCACAGATATCTGCAGGTATTTGCTGATTGTTCACAGGTATACCTGTACTCTACCTGTACTTGCAAGTATTTATATGTAAATGTTTGACCAAATCTCATATCTGTACTCTCCATTTTTTCAAGAGTACAGGTATATCTGTGGGTATGGTGGTACTCGTGAGATGCCCTAGTCAGGGGGGGGGGTCCAAATTGTTGGCGGGGAGGTCCATCCATTCTCATATTCTCACTTCAAGTAGGCTAGCAATTGTCATGATTCAGCAGTTAACGACACGTATCACCATCGCCATCCTCTCCACGTCTTACCGACACTAACAACACTAGTGATATTTGCCGTCAAGGTCAGATCACTCGACCTAACAACCGATCGTCCATACATGCGGCTCCAATATCAGTAGATATGAACATCAACAACTATGATAGCTATACCTCCATTTAGCATATAGTCCACATGGTCTCTATCCGACTTCGGTGAATATGTATAGTATAAAACAGTAGGATAGAATGCATGTATTTCTTTCATTCTATTATCATAAGTCTTCCCCCTCTCTTTACTTGGTGTCATCTACACATCTAAGTCATACGACAAGTCTAATGACTATTCTGAACTCATCATCCTCTTATCTCTATCCCTCTTCATTCTTAACGATAGACGTCGCTAGCATTGCCAGAACTTTGTCTGCTAAGTAAACTCTGCTTTCTTCTTTTAAATTCCTTCTCTATCCCAGTTTCAACAAGTAGGCACCATCATGGTGCCATTTCCCTTGCTGTCTCAGTCTGTACACTTTGCATACATCATCGCTAACACTTTCGACTTCGTCGGAAGGGTTCCTTAACCACATTTGTTTTTACTGACTTTGTTCTGTCAAAGATAACAGGCCAAAGACAGTTTTTGACAGCAATCACATGATACATAACTATTCTTTGTACTGTCTGTCTTATCTTTCCATAAACTACATATTACACAAAAATACAGAACATCTCTTATTAACACTACAGAATACAGCTAACTCTCAAAGTTAACAGTGTTGACTACTGCTATTCTTCACACTGTGAAGGATGTTGGAATGGCATTGGGAAAGGGGAAAGGCAAGGAGAAGGCACCAGAAGACGATCAGGCAGGCAGGCAGTTGGAGGATCCAGGGCTTGTGGAGGAAATCCATGGGCTTTGGAAGACAAATCATAACCTTGCCAAGTGGTCACAGTAGACTTAGACGAACTCCACCAAGAACTCTGAAAGAGAATTTCTGATGCGCAATCCCGATATGAGGAACCCACAAACAAGAAGTGTTCTCCAGCTCTGGACTTCAAAGTGGGTGACAAGGTCTTTGTCAAAGCCAAATTTTTCCACACAACACCTTCCAAGAAACTCACTGAAAAATACCTTGGACCTTTTGAAATCATCACACCTGCAGGTACCAGTAATTGAGCCTTTATCCTCTGTTTGCCTGACAGTATGCATGCTGCTCACCCATCTTTCCATGTTTCCATGCTAGAACCCACGATTCTGAACTAAATTCTGAACCAAATACAGCCTCTGCCTCTGCCTGTCATTATTGAAGGTGACCCAAATATGAAATTGACGAAATTCTGGACTTCAAGATAGACAACTGCCGATGTTGCAAGTTGCAGTACTTGGTGCACTGGACAGGCTATCAAGGTACCAATGAAGAAACTTCATGGATTCCCACTATGGAATTAGTATAAGGGCAACCTCTGGGGCTAGTGGAATATCACACTAGAGTCTGGCAGATGGGAATCCAAAGTATATAAGCTCAAGGAAGGCTACAGGCAAGGATACATACCTGGCAGATGGGAATCCAAAGAGAAAAGCCTAAGGACTCCCACTGCCGAGGCGGCTACTAACTAAGGAAAGACTCCGAACAGACTGAACATTTTGGGCGCTTAAAACAGAAGTCACGTGACCTGTGACGTAGCCCAGGTAGATTCCAACTTGCACACGTAAGTGGGTGCTTAAATTGTGAACAGAAGCGCCAGCTGTAGAAGTGAGTAGGAAGGAGGAGGGGAGGAAGGAAATGGGAATATTAGATAGAAATGACAGGAAGGAGAAAAGAGAGATAAAAGGGAAATGGGGATAGAAGGGGTGAACATGAATAAGAGAGGAGAATAGGAGAAGGAGAATAAAAAGGAGCAGTATGAGGGGTTCCCCTTACAATTAGGCAATGCTTTGGAGTTCATTGAAGACTTCCATAAGGCATATCCTGATAAACCTGGTCCAATCCCACCTTAATTTTTTCTTTCATTTTTTCCAATTTTCCCCATGTTTTCATGTTCATGTGTAAGAAACTTATTATTGTTTCATACTAACAGACTGAGCCAATAGGTTATATTGGTGTCTGCGACTGTGTGGTTACAAGTAAAAAAGTATGCTTATCTAATTACTTGTGGACAACTGTATAGTTGTCCACTATCTACAAGCACCCCTAGTGGGCAGCTTATATAATACAACCCATAAGTCACTCTGGTGACTTATATACCTGAGATAGTAGCATATATGCTACTATAAGAATCTATATTCTTACATCCTCCCCACAGACTGACCTCAGGAGGTTTGGGCAACTTTATGCTGATGGAGGATCAGCATATACTGGTGCAGGTGCAGTCGTAGGTGACTGCGTGGCTACTTTGACGGTATTGTCGTAGTAGATGGAGTCAGCTGGGTCAACTTCCATAGTGTTGTCATCTGCTGACAAGCATGATACTCAACAGCGCCTACTACTCTATAAAAGACGCTCAATGCACATGTGCCTACCTGCATCATCTTTTGCCAGACCATCATCTGCTGTACTACCTCCAGTCTGCCAGACGCATCATCTCCACACTCATTCCATTTTCATCAATTCTATTTCAATATGCCATCCAGCACTGCTGCCACAATCTCCCATGATTCTTTCCAGTCAATCACAAAGCCAGACATACACGTTGGACCACACATTGAACTTCCTAATTGACTCTCTCCTCTTGATGCTCATTTGTCCAGTCTTCCACATGTCACATATCGTCAGTACTATCCTCTTTACGTCAAATCTCCTGAAGGCCCATACCGAATATTCCCTTCATATCCTCCTTATCGCATTCACAACTGCATATGCGTATTCGACCCTGTCTTCCATGCTCCCTTTCACGTCATCAGTTTTGACCCAAACTACGAACCAGTGAATGGTTGGCATTGTATCATTCTCAGGAACTATTGGGATATCAAAGAGTTAGGAACAGAGATTTGCTATGGTTATGTGCCTAAGGACTTCATCAAGCAAGACTCGTCTTCGTTCTCTCTCTGGAGGAGATTCATATCCAGGTGTCGTGATTGGTTCACATGTTTCTGAATTGTCTTCAAGTCAAGTTACTCACTTACTCATCCTCAGAGATATTTGACAATCAACTGGAATCCTATTGGATGGCTATGACTCATTTTATTCACATGACTCACTCGCTTTGTGGCTGTACTTCTATTTCCAATTGTTCCACATGGTCTATTGTCTGTGACTCACTTCTATTCTATTTCTGGCTTCTATTTCCAATTGTTCCACATGGTCTATTGTCTGTGACTCACTTCTATTCTATTTCTGGCTTCTATTTCCAATTCACTGCCACATTTCTATTCATTTCTTCGACCACCTGACTCATTTTTCCATTCTATTACAAACCACCTTCCTATTTTGGTTTTCTGCCTCTCGCCTTTAGTCATTTCTCCTGTCTGCTGTCGACGACATCGTTGTATGGCATACTCGCATCGTTTGTTGTTCTGCTCATGTATATAAGGCCTGTTTCGCCTTAGTGTACCCCAATTCACCTCTTTCAGTTGGATTCACTTGTCTAAGTCTCAAGTCTAAGTCTTCTAAGTCTACTACTATGTCTACTACTTTTACGTCTACGTCAAGGCCAGCTTTGTCAATCACGTGACATTTGCTGTTGTATCTCATCTACGCTTACATCATCAGATTATGTCATCATCATCATCACTGCTATGTCCTCGTCTTCATCTTCGTTCTACCTTTGTTGCTGCCGATAGCGAGGTGCACTGAGCTGAACACCAGGGTAAGTAGCCGTGCAACGATGACACTGCTACCCACTGTCTTTTGGATCCATTTCTGAAAGTAAACCGACACTGCTGCGATAGCAGATGCAGGTGGGGGAGCAGTTGGAGCAGAGGGTTCCATCAACAGCACATCCATACCTGCTTTTGAGTGGGGAGGCCCTCCACCTCGTCTGTTGAGCGATGAATCATCATCGGACGTAGTAGGTGCTCCCCAATAGCTGGGAGGATGGGGGGGGCATAGGTATATGAATGCCGGTGAATGTCCAGCCTTAGCAGGCATTGAGCACTTGCTGCACAACTTCGTTATAGTATATTTTACTCTGCTTGCGCACGAAGTAGGGCTCTATGTTTATAAGAGCTCTTGTAGGGTTTAACCCCGCGTGTATACCTAGCCACTGGGCTAGTTTGTCGAGGGAAGTGTCCTCAGGAGGACACTTCCAGTCGAAAGTCATCTTGATGCTGGTGGCAACAGCATTGATACATCTTGCCATGTTATGAGCTGGATTTCTTCTCGTCGGATGTCGGGATTTGTCGGAATGTCAGAGTTTGGGATTGAAGTCAGAAAGTGGGATGTATGGACATTGGCTTCAACTTATAGGTTGTGCCCTCTTGGGTCCCACCGGAAGTTTTGTGATTCGGAGCTCGAATCACAGGTGCGTTGCGTGAGGCGCCTGCCAAAGTCGCGACGCGAGTCACAGTTTTTACCGCACGAATCACGGTTTCTTGCCACAAGTCTACCTGAATCACAGGTCTGGGTGCGCATAATCACACTTCGACGGACGCTAATCGCAGAACTTGTCACAGTTTTGCTTCCGACATCGCGCATCCGGCCAGACTTCTGAAGTATTTTGGCGGGCTCATGCCGCGAGTGCCAATACTTCTGTTCGCTATCGCCAACAGTTCCCTGCCTCTACACAACATCTAAAGCAGCGTATAAAACGCTTATAATCGTAGGCACTCCTCTTCATCTATATCCGCTGCCACAAGATAATTTCATAGACAGGTCGGTACCTAGTTGGTCCCAATCCCATCCCACTCTACACCATGCCGCGCTCCTCTTACTGTTGGTGTACCCAGGCCTCAACGGCCGGTCTTCACATGTATCGGAATGGTGGAGGCTGTGCGAGCAGTGGGTATAGAGCAGGGTGCAAGTTGGGGTGGGAATGTGAGGTCGAGGTGCGAAGGATGCGAGCCAGGCCAGGGTGCGATGCGAAGAGACAGGGCATGGCACGGGAACAAGGACACAGTTCTCAGACAGTATGTACGTGGTCGAACTAAGCACAAAAAGACAATGTATTCTAGTCGTGTGTGTGAACTGAACATTACAATGATCTATCTAATGCTGTGGGCCAATTGCACGGGCCTGCAACGATTGGGACGTCTGCAGCAACGCCATTGCATCCTTTCCGACTCCCTTTCTTCTCTTGAACCTTGTCAACGAAGAATTTCGGGAGCGAATCATTACCACAAAGTGCATCCAGTGCGGCAACGGCATCTGTGGACGATTTGCCCTTGTCAATTTCGGCCTGGATGCGGTTCACGATGGCCGTGAATTGATGCCATTTCTTGCGCACCTGCATGTTAGAGCTGAATTAAACCTAGTAAGACCGAGAGACACACTTCATACTCACATTTGTATCACTGGTGGGTCTCCAGGTCTGCTGACGACCTTTCTTTGTCACCAGGTTCTTCTTCGCTCCCCACTGCCGCTCTACCATTTGCAATGGAGCTTTCTGACCAACCCCATCCACTAACGCTCCCTCCGTCCATGCTCTCCAGATGTCATTACATGTCGAGTACCCACCAAGTGTATCTGGGCCCCAACAGTCCCACGTCCATAGGGGATCACGTATAAGCTCCAGGAGTGTCTGCCATGTGCAAAGCCGTCCAAATTCGGGGTAGTGAGGTTCAACACCAATCGTAGAGCTACCAGAGAAGGCGGCGGGTGGAGGTAGGATGTAGTCATGAGGTGTACATGGTGCCGTAGGGCCAGGAGACAACGGCAACACAGTATATCGTACCTGTGCATGAGAGACTTGCCGAGGGACAAGCTGACTGTTCAAGCCACTTGTACCGGATGTAGGCTGGAGTGAAAGCTATGCAATGCCGAAGATGTGTTAGTTGTGCAGGTAAAACAAAACATATGACTTTACTGTGATGTTCGGGACCTGCTGAGCTTCGACACTGTCTCCTGGATGTTGAATCGACCGCGGTGTCTGAGGCGATTGTGGTTCAACAAGTGGATAAAGTGGCGAAGATGCGGGCGATGACGATATATGAGATTGCACTTGTGGCTGAAGATCTGGAGCAAGTGATGGAGGAGGAATAGTAGCAAATCGAAGGGGTGCGCTCTTGCACTCCCGTATCTTCTGTGGTATTGCTAAGGTCCCCGGTTTACTTTTTGAAGGGGAAAGTTGCTCTGTACATCGTGTGATTGTGTGCAACATAGCACCTTGTTCCTCAAGCTGCTCTCGAAGGTCCTGTTGATGTCTAGAGATTGCTATGAAGGCACTTTGTGTTGCGGATTCTGTGAAACCAGCGGCCTGGGAGATAGCTTCGCGCATTTCAGCTTCCTTAGCCTCTCGAAGCTTTGGCCAGACATGATACCAAGTTTGCACATCACGGTCAGCCTTGGGATTCAATGAAGCAATCCGCGTGAAGACAGGACAGTTGGGATAGACTTGATACAAACTAGCGGCAAGCTACAGGATAGGCATGAGTACCAAAATTCAAATAGACGATTCAAACTAAGAACTCACACGCCAGAGAAAGGGACGCAAATAAATCAATAGCTCTAGGAAGTTAACCGTTCCCTGGTTGGGTGTGGGGGTGCGTTTTATATTGGCGAGTGCTGCTTCAGCAAAGGCAAAGATACGGGCTTGCAGTCCCAGGGGCACCTCTACTGCAGTCCAAGGTACATTATAATTCTCGCCAACATAAAAACCGGCCAGTGCAGTGACGCCCTATAACGACTGTCTGATCAGCACATTTAGAAGAGCAGAAGTCTCCAAAATCACGGACCGCCTTAGGAATTTTCGACGAATACACCTCATGTCTTGTATTACCTTGCCAGTGTCCGATGGCATCTATGTCATCTGTGGGAACCCTACCAAGAGTTGTTAGTAGCTCTTCTTACCAAAGATCAGTGTCAGTTGTAAGTACCCCATTTCTCCGATTTTTGTAGGTACACTACGTCTCGCAAGGTGTTGCTTCTTGTCGGACTTGATGCTTGTACCCCTAAGAAATGTTGTGTACATGCCGAGCATCCCCCCGGACTTGAGCGGCTCCTCGACTTTGCGTCCAAACATGAGTTTGTGCTTACAAAAGGTCAGTGTTGTCTTCCTCATTGCGTAGATGATCAGGCACACCTTACGCCATGTCGATGCTCGGGTCCAATCCCAATCTGGAAGCCTCTCAAGAAGGTGCTGGTCATCAAATATATAATGTAATGTCAAAGCTAGACCAGCCACAGAGCATCGGAGAGGCTCGCGGTGAGGGAGGACGAAGTTATAGTCAGGCTCCTTTTTCTACACAAATGATGTTATGCTTCGTAACGACAGAAGTGAATGAATGACTCACACCCGGCTTTTTTACCTTGCTCTCGTAGTATAGAGATAGCACACCAGTACACCACTTCCCTGTCCCACTGCGGCGTCCATCTGGTGTCAAATAATCTGGAATGTGGATCTGATGCGGTTGAAGGCAGGACATCGGAAGGGAGATGAGTTCATCACCGCGGATTATGGTGGCGCACTGCCAGTTCCAAGCAAAGTGGGACTTGATTATTGATGGTACTGAAAACCATGTTAGATTCAATGATAATCAGATTCAAGGAAAGACTTACACTGATTAAGGTGAAAAATAGCATGCTCTATTTGACGGAACTGCTCCGGAAACAAGGAATAGTCTAAGATTGTGTTCTTTGCAACATCAAAATTGTCGTCACTGAGTGTGAAGGTCTCTATTTAGTTATACCATAAACAACAAAGCACATACTCCATCTGCAGGCGCTGTGCTTCCACCATAACCGACTTGAGGAAGTCCTTGGTACGAGATGTGTGTGTGGGCCGGCTCAGAGTTAAGTTCGGATTATCCTCTTCCTGACGCCGACGAACTCGTCCAAGCATTACCATGATCTTCTTCAATGAAGACTTAATGTCTAACATCAGTGGAAGTTTGCAACCAGTTTTAATAAAAGCCACAAACTGCTGATAACCGCTGATTTGTCTCCAACTGCCTTCCATTTGGAGCAAACAGCTTCCGAGTGGCAGCATACTTGAGATACTCTATTATATGGTGTGTGTCAATAATATTATCAGGAAGAACACCAGCTGCAAGCTGATGTCTTAACCAACACTGTGAATTGACACATCTATTAATCTAATGCATGGTTATAGTATGAAGGCTTACATTCCACATCGAAAGTACACTTCGTTCTGTCTTCCTCGCTCCTTCTCTCCGGGACTCAAGAATGTACTGATCAACCTAGAATAAAATTGTTTTTTTAGCCCAATAAATAATAAAGAAGAAACAAGGATACCCAAGCAAACGATTCCCCCACTTTACGGGCGGTTATGTCATCTAAATCTGCTGAAACTATGGGATTGTCACCAGCACCAACCACCGCCTCCTCCTCATCACTATCTGTGCCATCCTCTTCCTCTACAATAGTTATGTCGTTTAAGCCTCTCAAGAAGCTCTCCCCCAATTTGTCCGCTTCTTTCTGTGCTGTGGAATCTACAATGACAGCTTCGAGAGCAGTGGGTTCCAGTTCGTCTACAGGATGGCCCTCAGCCCGTACAGCATCAACTCTTCATAATAATTGGTGTCAGCAAATACGAGAAGGAGACGTTAAAGTGCTTACTGCGTTTTCCGGCTTTCTGCTGTCTTGTGCACTTTCAACCTCAAAACCAAGTCGCACTTCTTGCCTCCAACTGGCAATCTGGATTTCTTGCATTCTTCTTTCAATTCTGCAACAGTCTTTCCAGCACTGCCTCAAAAATATCATAAGAATGTACCTATAGTGTAGAACATACTTACCGGCCATTCTTTGCAACTGTAGTCTTCACCCCAGCAGCATGGCTCAAGGTAGATATTTCTAGTAAAATTGTTAGTAGTGTAACAATTGAATATGAGAAGCCAGAGGGGTAGATTTCACATACGCTGCCTGTAAGCCTTTGTCTTCTTCGGTTGCCGTTTACTAGTTCTTGATGCGCCGGATTGTCCCAAAAGCCAACGAACTTCATCTGGGACTGGGATTCGGAGAACTAGGTCACAAAAGGAAGTATGTTTAGTACGTGCATGAGAAAGGTATGACAGAGTGAATTATGTGTGACACCACTGTTGCGGTCTGTGCCAGCAAGTTGAATATCACGTGATGGAAGAAGCTTACCGTTTGAAGTTGGTGCTTCTTGAGCAACTGCATCGGTCATCTTGACATCATGTATAGTGTCTGTGTTCCCTCCCTGTCCTACTAGCGATCCTGCAACTGCAAGGGGAGCATTTGAAGCCGGCACTATGTCTGGCACTATGTCAAGGTCCATATGACTTTGATTTTGAAGAACTTGTGTGTGGATAGCGTGAAAACAGCATGAAACACAGGGTAAACTTACCGTAGTTGCTTGGGGGGAGTACTATAGTGAGAGTAACAGGAGAAGAGGTTAGCTGTACCAGCCCACACATGTCGCGGATGGTTTTTTGCTTCCACGATGTCTCATGCAGCTGAGTAGCAAAATGTAGCAGAGTGGTTTGCAGAAACACCGTCAAACTCACG